>JABUQX010038977.1:0-20000 GCA_015478945.1 Trachelipus rathkii
GAATTGATAGTGTAAGGTTTCATACATTCAATAAAATCGGCTTTAAATCTCTGTTTCAATCGATTTACTCCATTTTCATAGTTGATCAATTAAACTCTATATAACCGTTGTTAATTTTTTTAATTATTTCTCTTTATGTTCATAATCGACGGGTTCGCATTATAACAAACCGCTTCAATATTGTTTTGTAACCCAGAAAGCTCACCTTGTAAGGAAATCGCATGGTAGTTTTGACAGCGAAATCGTGCTAAAACTGTAGCATTTCTTTACGCAAAGGAAAACGGTAATAGTTCTTATATATATATATTCTAATCATACGTATTACTCATAATAGATGAGGATAGAGCAGTAAGTACTACGTATATATTGGGGCCATATATATATATATATATATTTTATATATACGTAATAGTCACTTAGTCTATAAAAAGTAGAAATCAATTGTGGTATTATAGCCTATAGTATAATTGGTTATCCATATCTAATATTTCATTAACACTCAATGTTTATAGTACAAACGTGGTCCTTCCGAGAATCGTGTGGTGTGGGCGCTCAGTAAAAGTAGCAATATTAATCTCAATTAATGGTGTGCTCATATTAAGATTGTCACTGCATCTTGACTCCATTAGCCCCATGATACCTAGGGTACGTATAGGTATATAATATATTTAAATGATATATATAATATTATACATATTATATACTAGGGTATATATACTAGTACTACATCAGTATAATATAGCATTATATATATACTACGTTATTTATAAGTATATATTAATAATAATTGTTTATTTTAAATTATATATATATCTATATAAGGAACCTTTTTAGAGTTCATGCCATATATAATATTTAAATAACAATAAAAGTATATATATATATATATATATATATATATATATTAAAAGAATATCAATAACTATTGCTCTATAAAAAGGTGGTACAGTGTCCTTTTTTTAATTCATTTCAAATAATTTTAACAAATTAAAATCAATAAAACTAACAACAGTAATGAATTAAAATTATATTAGTTATTTTTATAGTATTATGACCCAAACAAAACTTTCTGCTTCACAAATACAACCGCGTCCACACAACAATTACAGCGAAATACTAATTCAGTGCACAGTATACTACACTTTAGTATACTGGTAAATAAATTCATAATTTCATACAAACAACGAAAATTTACTGCACAGGATCATAGGAGCGGACCGTACTGAGTGTTATCTGTCACAGCTGAAGAGAGATAATAAAGACAACAACAATAGGACTGCTCTCTCTCTCTCTCTCCTCTGTCTCTCTCTCTCCTCTCTCTCTCTCTCTCTCTCTCTCACTCTCTCTCTCTCTCTCTCGTCCTCTCTCTCTCTTCTCTCTCTCTCTCTCGTGTTCTCTCTCTCTTCTCTCTTCTTATAGTATACCTAGTATCTATATCAGCATTTCATTTTAGATAAGAATTGAGAATCGATGTTTAATAATTATAATAATATAGATACTATATAGGTATACTGTCATATATATATACTATAAGACTACGAATAAATAATACTAGACTATCACTTAATATTGATGATTTAACTCTGGCTTACTCATATTACAAGATGTAATCTAGTCCACTCATTTCTATTTAAGCTGTATAATGATATATACCTTAAATATAGTACTATATCAATCATCAACCATATTACTAAAAAGCATATACCTAATTGTCTCAGGTAATAACACTCAATTGAATATATAATAAGTAATATGGTATAGCTTATATATACTTAGTATACTATATAATAGGCATAGATTTTAACTTTGTGGCCAGTACTCATAATCTCAAAAACTACAATACTACAGCGAAAAGGAATACATTGCCATGAATCCTGGCAAAAAATTTTAATTGTGCGGCTGAAAAAAAAAAAAAAAAAAAAAAAAAAAAACAAAAAAAAATATTTTCAAATAACGTACAAATAACGGTCAAATAACGTACATGTATTTTAAAGCTTACTCCAATTTAAATTTATCACGAGCTCTACCCACACACCATCGTCCACACACACACCAGATTCTAATTTAAATATATTAAAATAAATTATATGGAGCTTTTTTTTAGGGCCACGGACACTAGTTTCTGTATATACAGGCTGGATATCAGTATAGCCGTGCGTGCGTTATATATTGTTAGTTGAAGGTATTACCTACGCACTCGGTTATCGAGGCGGCAATGTAGGGGACGAGGCGAACGGCGAGAGATATAAGCACAAGAACCGTTTCTCTCACATACACCCGATATGTGGAGGGCGGAGGGAGAATCGCCAGCGAAGCACCAAACTACCAAAAGAGGCGGGGGGTTGCCGGAGACCCTTCCCCGTGAGGGGGAGGATAGTCTTACCCGTAGTTCCCCGAAGGACCGAAGAGACCGCACTACCTGCCATCGTGCGATATACGCTCTTGGGAGTATTCTTTAGTAAAAAAAAAAAAAAGCAAAATTTCATAGAAAGATATGTTTTTTTAAATAAAAGGTCTTTAAAATATAGGAATCTTCTAAACTATATTCATGACTTACAGGATTGAACCTTACTTTTTTTATTTCTTGTTTATTTTTTTTATCACTTTTTCATTGCTTTTTAAAATTTTACCAAGATTCAAAAAATGTATTCCTTTTTTCGCGTTAGCTATTGTAGTTTTTGAGATTATTTTTTTTTTTTTGTTTTTTTATTTAAAAAACCTTTTATTCGCACTCTTCTGAAATTGCCAGCATAGGTTCCAGAATATGTAGCATCCTTTCATCGCTGTAGCTATTGTAGTTTGTGAGATATGAGTACTGGCAAAAGTAAGAATATTCTATGCCCATATTATCTATATATACTATATGTACTATATAATATATATAGTATATTATATTATACTGTTATATTATCAGGTTAGCGCAGATAATATATATATATATAGTATTGTTTTATATTATTCATAGCTGGTTAGATCATTCCGCTCTATAGGTTACCTTATAAATGCAAGTCTAAGTGCTTAGTAAATATATGTACTATACTGTAGTGTCGTATATATATATAGCTGAAATGAGTACAATATATATACTATGGCTCTAGTGATATAGACCGACGAAGATGCTCGCCTCTAGAAGAGACAACTATATCCATATCTCGAAAAACTTACAACATGCTTCCGAAGAAGAAATAATTGCTGGAATGCTGGGATATCGGCGAATTTTTAGTGCAGGAAAATGCGCTAAAAAAAAAAATAAGACATAAAAAAAAAATTTGACAAAAATTATATCTCGAAAAACTACAATATACTACACAGTCAGAGAGATGATACGATTTTAGGAAGTCCTGTAAGATCATTTTGAGGATAAGGGAAAAAGCTGTAAAAAAAAAAAAAAAAAAAAAAAATATATAGTTGAGTTAATGAAGTAGGTCAATTAGCAGTCGGGCCCGTCTGAAAGCGGTAATATGATTCTAAGCAAGAGCCTATATTAGAGACCTTTTAATTAGGTGGTCATACAGTGGTAGAACAAGCTCAGGATAGACTTTCTATAAAATATTTGCTTTTTTATTCTTACGTAACAAGAGAATAACCTCCCAAGGTGCATGAGCTTTTAACATCGCAGAGCAGGCATTCCGGCACAGCATGGCAGGATCGTGGGTCTCTCGCGCATTTATCACGGCGGTGAAGCTACGGAAGTGTGGGAACTCTAACTTCCCGCCCCTCCGGGGAGGGTCCTCCGGAACCACCGATCTTCTTTGGTATGCTTACTGTGGCTGTCGTCGCAGGATTCTTCGCCCCTCCCCATAACGAGGAGGGTTCGAGATCGTTTGGAATAGACCGATCTCGAGCCCTTCTACGTGTGTGATTTTCGACCGTGGAGCTTCGAGACCCTCCTAATATGCTCAAGTGTACATACCCGTTTTACAAAGGATATATTATTACAATTATTATATAGCGAGTAGGAGCAATTAGTCTGTCTCCTAGGCCATGACACACCCACAATGGATCACACAAGAAGAATAAAATTGCACAGCAAAATATCAATGTCATTAATGGTTAACATTTTTTAGTTCTTTTTCTTTTCTTATATTTGTTTATATACTTTATACTTTTCTGTTCAAAACTGTTTGAATCTAATTTTCGAAGAAGCGTGTATTTTCTCCATTCATTCTACTGTACCCAGTAAGTCTATCCCGGATTGTGCATTTTTGATTTTTTGTTTTCTTGTTCTTTGATACTTTACGCGGCCCTTAATGCAGATTTTGTGTTTATTTTTAAACATTTCCAGGGCAAACTTTTGACCAGGATTCCAGCAATGTATTCCTTTTTTTCCGGTAGCTGTAGTAGTTTTTGAGATATGGAGTGTGGCTCTTCTAGAGGCTGGCCATATATAGTATACTATTAACCTATATATATATATTATATATATACTATATACGTACTCTGCTATATATACTACGGATACGAAATTGTTATATCTACTTAGCAAGTACCATAGATAATCATAGAAGTGTATAGTTGATCATATAGGTCACAAAGTATTCATACCAATAAGTGCAGAGTATAGAGATAATAGTATATATAATAATCCTAATTTAGTTATATAATAATAGTATTCGTTACGTAGCTTTAGATCACTAGCCGAGCCTATGGAATCGTCTTCAGAAAAGGCTCATTTGATGTAAAGGGTTGACATCCAGAACGAAATCAATATAAAAATGTACGTTATTTCAAGTAAATTATTTTAGGGTAAATTACATTAAACCAATTTAGAGTAATCCTAACCTAATCTAACCTAACCTAACCGAACATAACCTAACCGTGACCTACCAACAACCTAACCTAAATTAACCTACCCTAATATTAACGGAGTCAACCTCTTATAAATGGTCCATATAATATATATATATATAATATAGGTATATATATATATATATATTTATATTACTATATATAGTATAATGATCAGAGTCATTACCTGAGTCTTGACGGCACGGCATTATTGAAGAGAGTAAGCTTTCTTTGTAAAATAATAAAGAATAGATAATTAATCGCATTAAGATCCGTCGATCCTGTGGTATTACTTAATTGTTACTACGTCAGTATAGAGTTTAATATATAGAAAAAAATATAGATTATCAAAGTGATCAACGCTGACCACGCGAAACACAACATATCGCGCGCAGACACTACAGAGATTATATATATTTATGCAACAAATATCCAGATGCACATGAACTCGTATTCAATACCATCGTATGTATGTGCAGACGCACACAGTGAGTACTAACATATGTCAGCGTTGCCGGTAATGTTAAAATTTTCAAAAACCTTACACGCTGCATTTCTACAAAAATAAATCGTATATATATATCGCAGATCACTTATGACTATATCGAATCAACGGCACTATTTTTCTAGGATTCTTCGTTGACTTCCCATCGATCCGCCAATTTTAAATTGAAGAAAGTCCTGTGACCCCAGTCCCTTTCTAAATTATCCATCATGAGCGATTCTCATTCTTTATTAAATCTGGGGGCAGTAGCCCACCAGAGGTCGAGATTTCATGAAATCACCTGTACCTTAGTATAGTTCACGGTAACAAATTCCTTTTCATGGCACACTTCTATTCTCCCGTACTGACAGCAACCGTATAAGTAAATAGTGATAAGGTGAAGGATTATGAAATCACCGAAAACCCACTAGAGACCCAACACCATCACACCGCACCATCTTAGTATACAAGAGGCAAGTTTCGGAGATTGTCCATAACAACTAGAATGGAGCACAGGACATTCCACCCCTTAATGAGAGTCAATATGCATGGCGAGTATGTAGATCATTAAGTTGTCCTCATAATTTCTTCCAATTGTATTCTGGGGTAAAAACATACGAAACTTGGCTACGTGGTAATTCCCTGCGTCATATTAACTGGTTGGAGCGTTCCTTTTTCTTCTCGCACTAAAAGAAAACGTCATATGACCATACCGCTTCTTACGTGACCACAGTGTATATCATATACTTAACTAATATATAATATTACTGCGAACTACGCTGAACTTGTCTGTAGATCCTTGACATGCGACCTTCATCTATCGTAAAAAACAACGGAATGTAGTACTATATTTGAGTTTATACCTCTAGCATATAGATCCATACTAATACGACCTATATTAATAGTACTACTAAAGCTGAGTAATATTAATTATATATAATATAATATGATATATATATATATATATAATTACATAATATATATTATATATATATATATATATATTATATAATATATATATAATATATATAATATAATAATATATATTATATATATACTATATATAAATATTATATATATATTATATATTATAAACAAAAAGTAGGTATAGAATATATATAGTATATATATGGTGAGTATATGAGGGATATATTAGGGCTATATGTATATGATAATATATATGTATATATATAGTATATATATATACTAGTATATATATATATATGTAACGTATCCGGCTATATATAGTATATATAGGTTAATATACTATATAGCAGGGGCCCTCGTTAAATCCATTCATTCCGCCTAGGCAGAAAAGAAAATTGGCACCTAAAGCATTATGCTAAACATTATTTATATAATATATATATATAATAGCTATATATATTAATATATATCATATATATATATAATAATATATATTATATATATATATAATATATATAATAATATATATTAGGTAGTACTATATATACTAGTTCTATATGTAGTATATATTATAAAATACTATATATTAAGTATATAGTGAGATAAAGTTACTTAGCCCCACAGGGAACGGGCAGCTCTGATCAAAAAAAAATTTTCACACAAAGGAAGCATCTATGATACATAAATAGATGTTTCTTTTCTCAAAAAAAATTTGTTTGTTTTTTTTTGTTTTTTTTTACCGCGCTGTTCTACAGGGGGCGAGATTAAGGCTTAGGGTTAGGTAAGGTTGGAGGTTACGGTTTAGGTTAGGTCTGGTTAGGTTAGAAGGTTAGGTTAGGTTGGTTAGGTTACGTTAGGTTAGGTTTGGTTAGGTTAGGTTTGGTTAGGTTAGTTTACCCAAAAATTTAAGGTTAGTCAGGGCTCCAGGGTCAGGAAAAAAAAATTTAAAGAATCTTCGTACAGCAAATGAAAATATATTTATGTATCATAGAGTCTACCTGTGAAATTTTTTTTTGGATACCCGAGCTCCCGTTCCGTGTGAGCGGGACGTTAAGTAAACTTTTAATATATATCTTAGTTTGAATACGACATTGACAGTAATCATATATGATAATCCACCCACTAGATGAACATCATATATATATATATATATATAATATATTATTATATATATGTGATGTATATTATATTTATATATATATATATATTATATATATATATAAGTATTATATATATATATTCTATGGGAAGGGCAGCCACATCCAAAGGCTACACGGACGCCTCACACACAAACACACACAGCTTTATTCTACAACCTATAATGCATATTAACTAAATCATTAATAATATATTATAATATATATATTTATATATATATTATATATATATAATATATATAATATATATATATAATATATATATATATATATATAATATATATTATAATATATTATATATAATTTGTGTGTGTGTGTGGGTGTGCGTCCGCCTTTGAGAGTGGCTGCCTCGGCCATAGAGATATAATATATATATATATTATATATAGATAATATTACTTAATATATATATATAATATATATATATATATATATATGATAATATATATATAATATATATATATATATTTTATACTATATATATATATATATATAATATATATATAATAATAATATATCTATATATAATATATTTATTCCTACATATAATATATATATATATTATATAATATATATAATATATAAATATTTAGTTTATTTATATTATATATATATATATATATTTATAGTTTATATTATAATGACTTAAATATATATATATCTAATATATATATAATATATAATTTATATATATATATAATATATATATCATAATAATATTTATATATATAAATATATTATTTTTTTTTTTTTGGTGCTGTCGAAATCTGCGGCGTTCTAGCCACCTAGGGTGCCTAACTCACATTCTGCCGGCCTATGGCATTTGCCTAGTTTTTGCCTAAGCGATTAAGATGGGCCCTGTATTATATAATATATATACTATATATATATATATATATATAATATATATATATATATATATATATATATATATATAAGTCATATTAGAATATATATATATACTACATTAATATATTATATATATATGTATATTATATTTATTACTTATATATATATATATATATATATAATATGATATATTATATATATATACTTATATATATATATATATTTGTGGAGAAAGTCTTTTATAAGACCTTTTTAACCGGTACTCGATTTCCCCCAAAAATAGTAAAGGAATATCTGCTTCTACTGGACTAGAGGGGTTGGCCAGGACGCAACCGGGTTGCGTGGTGCGCGATCATTTTTTGTGCGGTGGCGGTGTCAAGGTGGAGTGCGGCTGCGCGTTGGGGTTGTGCGGTGCGCATCAGATCAAAATTGGCTGTGCGTGCCGTAGAAGAAAAATGAAAGTGTGGTGCGGTGCGGTGCGGGGCACCAACCGGTGCGGGAATGCGGTACGGTGCGCTGGTGTGGGGCCTTTTGATCGCACAGCACCGCACCAGCTTCCCGACAAAAAAAATATCTTTAAACTAAAAAAGAAAATAAAGAAACATCTATAGAAACGAAAATGAATTAAATATTAGTAGAATGCTTGGATATAATATTATATGATATATATTAATAATAGTACTATGACTCTTACATACTTCATCATATGAACTGAGAGCCAAATAAGAGTCAACTCAAAGTATTCCGTATTATTTCAATAGATTACACGGTTAATAGTAATACACACCTCTATTCAATTAAGTATCATCGTCATAATCAACTAAATAAACCATATACAACATACTCAGTGAGCTCAATAATACCTATAACGCCTTATACTTGATACTGGAACCATAGCAGTATACCCAACAATATACAGGCTACGCGCTGTACCACGCTAATCGCCCTAAATATACTATCATTTCCTGACTACTATATTAAATGACGATCATATAGTACGTAGACATATATGTATATATAACTCCATAAACAAGACATATGGTCGTGTAAACACCTCGCTAGAATATACGAGATACTCACTCTCACTCACATAGATTAACGACTATATTACTTAATAAAAGCTTACTCACACCTAATATATTATTATTCCTCACTTCCATATAATAATATGAACTGGAAACTAATTATTACTAGTCTGGCACACGGCAGAGCACAATATATAATCTTCATCGACGTTTTACCACTCTCTATTATTTCAGAGCACACACGAGGATAAGTTACAATACATCATGCAGTATAACGCGAGTAGCATCACGTATGTGTCCCGCGTGATCATATATATATATTATTATAGTATATATAATACGCGACACACTACAATACATTTAGCTAAGCCTCGAGATGCCATGATACACCAGCAACAAACACATGGGAGAGATATGCGTCCAAATTATAAACTTATACAGCGTAGTGCGAAATATAAGAAAATCATTAACGTAATGAAGTGTATACTATATATAAGTCTATCATAAATATATAATAGATACTAATGATATATATATATATATATATAGTAATAGTAGTTATCATATACATATATATATGATATATATATATATACGTATATATATATAGAACATAATGCGTATATATATAATATATATATACTCATATATAATGTATTGACACTACTATATATTATAAAAAATCATTTGATCATTAGGAAATGAAATATATATATGCTGGTATATATATATATAAGTAGTAGTATTAGTAATATTAGTAGTAAGCCAATAGAGGTTATATATATAGATAAGAACTTCTTATAATATTATAATAATAAATCCGATCATAACACCAATACTTATAATAACATCTACTATTCCTACTAGGTCTATAATATTATATATATACTATATATATATATAAATTTTATATATAATATATCATATATCATATATTACAAGTGTCACCCCCATGCTCACGGCAAGCCCTATTTGCAAATAGGAGGGGGTGTTTACCTGCAAACGACGGTCACATCTAGAGTAAAAACCTTCATAAACTCCAACGTAAATTTACGCAGAAGAGCAACAAGACGAGGGTTTAAGTGAGGGAAAGTTTAGAAATTGATAGGAAAAACAACAGAAGTGGAAGGAATTCGCAACAGACAGAGGTTGGCAAGAAAGAAGGAAGCACCACAGCGAACTAAGTCTGGAGTTGCTAATATAACACAAAACTCAATGTGACGAGGACACACAGCACAATTGTGCTAACGAGGGGTCTTAAAAGGTGGTGGCACGCGAGTGAAAAGTTCCCTCGAACCTTGCCGCTACGGTAACTATAGAAAAGAGATAAAGCACAACATCCGCGCCGCAAAATAGAAGGATCACAGTGAACTAGAAGAAAAGTACAGGTCGGAGTTTTATTATAAGCTTCTTTTTGCCTTTGCTTGACCCTATCAAAAAAGCCCGGGTGAACCTGGCCCCTTCCTCCCAGATTATGAAGAGCAGGTATCCATACAAGGGCGGATAAAGCCCTTGTATACCTGGAGTAACTGAGAAGAGAAAAAAAGTTCTCACGTCATAAACCACTGAATCCCAGTTCTTTGAGGTCCGCCTAGCAAAGCAAACCATATGTGATGTGTGACTGGTTTCCCGAGAAATTTTTTTTGTTTTATCGCTAAGGCCAAGGAATGTTTAAATATTGTCAGACGGAGAGACGAGAGAACCGTCGAAAAGGATAGGAAAGTTAGAAGGTGTCTTAGAAAGGGGGAGAATTTGTAGAGTTGGGTTTTTAAAGAATTAGATTTCACAAGTTGAGAAGACCACACCACCGTGAAATCCCATCCAGAATCAGCGGAGAATGGAATCGGAAACATTAAGGTGACACCACCGTGAAATCCCATCCAGATCGGCAAGAATTGAATCGGAAAGCTGATGCCGAGAAGCAACTCTAGAAGTGAAAGTAGGAGCAGTTTTGAAATGAGTGGAGGAGTGGAAGAGTGGAAAGTTGAGTCATCGATATAAGAAAGAAAAGAGTTAGATGAGCAGGTGAGAAGATCGTTAATGATAAGTAAGAATAAAGTTAGAGATAAACCAGAACCATGCATAACACCACAGTTAACAGCAAAGGAAGAAGAGGTCACTTCATCAACAAGTACCGATATGGTACGATCTCAGAAAAAAATTGACAAAAGTTAGCAAAGAGAAGGAAGAAACCCGAAGAAAGGAAGCTTAGAGAGCAGTCACGCATGCTATATCTGGTCAAATTGCTTTGGATATGTCAAGCGCCACCACACATGACACCCCATAGTCTCTAAGGGCAGAAGACCATAATTCAGTGAGATATGGAAGAATGGTATCAGTCGATCTCCAACGTCGAAAACTATACTGGTGATCTGAAAGTAGGGAATGAGATTCCAGATGATCCAGGAAATGAGAGTTGAGGAGAGTTTTAATGATTTTAGATAGAAAACGTGTGTGAGCTATAGGACGATAGTTAGAAGGATCAGAACGGCTACCCTTATTAGGGATCGATTGAACATATGCGGGCTTTTAGCAATGAGGGAAAGTGTTAGAGTTAAGGCAAAGAGAGTAGAGTTGAAAGAGGACATACGCCAGCTCGGAAGCAAACTCACTCAAGACAGGAGGAGGAATGCTCGTCCGAGCCACTAGCCTTCCTAACATTCATAGATCTCAGGATGTCATGCATCCGATCATGTGAAATCTCGGGGGGAGCCATGGCATACCTGAGAGGAGAAGGAGTAGGAGGATGCTTGCCAGAATCATCCAAGGTGGAATTAGATGAAAAAAAGAGGCCGAAAAGAACATCCTTTTCAGTAGGAGTAATAGTTATAGATCCATCAGAGCGAATAAGAGGATGAAAGGCAGATTTACAGAAGTTAGAGATGTTTTTGGAAAGGGGCCAGAAATTTTTATCAATAGAAGATCCAAGAAGGTCAGCGCACTTCCTTTTGGTGAGAAAGCACGCTTAACTTGACGAATAATATCCTTGCAACGATTCCGAGTTAAAGGAAAATTAGCAAAAGTAATAGGAGATGGAGAGTTTTTCTATTTCCGACAGTCATTGGCGTGCATGGTGACACTGTAATATATTTATATATATATATATATATATATATATATATATATATATATATATATATATATATATATATATATATATATATAATATATATATATAATATATAGTATATATATATTATTATATATATTATATTACAATTGTCACACACCACTCACGGAAGAGCCCTATTCAAGGGGGGTGTAGTACACTCAAAAAGTTCCTCTCTAGGGCAAATACGATGGATGAGCACAGACACAGCCTTTAAAGTGAGGGAGATTAAATACAGCAGGAAACACAGAAGATGGAAGAGAATTCCACAGAACAGAGGTGGCACGAAAGAAGGAAGCACCACAGCGAACGAACCTGGAGTTACCAATATCAACACAAAACTCGTGCGCAGATACAGATATTGTCTTTATTCGCAACATGCGGTGGTTCAATCCCAGAGAAGGCAGTTATTTCTTTCCCTTCCATTATTGTTCTTTGTTTATTTACCTCTTATGTAATTCAAATTTTATAGCAAAATGTAACATCTATAATATAAGGAACGAGGGAAAGGACAGGCTGGACCCTGGTGATGTCGCCTTGACGGGAGCTTGGTTCCTTTGAAACTATTCTTGAATCCAACTTTTTTTGAGGTGGAGGATGGCTCAGTGGTAAAGCATCGAGTATATTGTTCTCATTCGCAACATGCGGTGGTTCAATCACAGAGAAGGCAGTTATTTCTATACCTTCCCATTATATGTTCTTTGTTGGTTTACTTACTTATTAATTGCGTTTATGCAATATTTAACATCTAAAATATAAGTAACGTGGGAAAGGACAGGACTGGACACTGGTGACATGTCGCTTGACTGGAGCCTGGTTGCCTTTGAAACTGTTTCTGAATCCAACTTTTTTGGTTGGAGGATTGGCTCAATGGTAAAGCCATAGAGTATATTGTCTGCATTTCGCAACATACAGGTGGTTCAATCCAGAGAAAAAGGAGTTATTTCTTTACCTTCCATTATATGTTCTCTGCTGGTTTATATATATATAATATATATATATTATATATATATATATATATATATATATATATATATATATAATTATATATATATATATATATATATATATATATTAGTGTTGCACCGATACCAAAATTTTCGTGCCGATACCGATACCGATACAAGTACTCACAATTTTTTACCGATACCGATGCCGATACCGATACGAAAATTTTTTGCCTGATAACCCGATACCGATCCGATACTGTTTAACTCCTAATAAATATGGCCCCTAATATATATATATATATATATATATATATATATATATATATATATATATATATATATATATATATATATATAATATATATATATATATATATATATATATATATGATATATATATATATATATAGCCGTTTTTCTTTTTTGTATGTGTGCTTACAAAACGTAAGAAAATGCTCGAGTTTGCGGTTTTGTTTTTGTCAAACTTACGCAAATTGCAAGAAATCGCTCACCAAACATAAGAATTTCTTAATTCTGTAAAGTTGCTATTTCTCGTGCTTAGCCGAATTTAAGCCACGTTCTTAAGGAAAAATGTAAACACAAGATGGGGCTGGTGTCCTGAATTGATGAATCGTTTCATTCAATAAAATTAGTTTTAAATCTAATTTCTTCCAAATGGATAAACTCCATCACAAATATTTGATCAATTATTTGTAATATAAATCATTTGTTAATTTTTTTATTTCTGTTTATTCCAAAACCACGTGCTCCATCACAACAGCTGATTCCAATTGTTTAAAAACAAAAGTAAACCAAGCACGAAATCGCGGTTGTTTAAACACAGGGTTCACACTGAAATTTTAAATTTGAATTCCCTGACTATCCTGGCAAATTTCGCAAATTTCCCTGACCAGCGTGTTCGTTAGTTTGGCGTATAAAAATATCTATTAATCATTATTGCAGCCTATTTACTCAGTTCATACATTAAATTATTGAAAATTTCCTTTAAAAATTGTTCATCATCATGGATGAATTTAAAAAATTTTTTTTTTTTTTTAGTAACCGATCTATACTCTTCCCCATAGCCGTCCAACGCACCTTTTTTTTCCAAAGTAACAGTTTTATTTATACAAAAAGGAAATAAATTTAAAAGCTAACATTAATAGCCTAGGTGAAAATAACATCCACTGTGATCACAAAAGTTCTAATGGGGAGAGAGATTTAGGTAACTTTTTCTTCTCAGCATCTGAATTTTTGATTTTATGGCGTCTTCTTCTATCAAAGCTTTGTTTTAACATCTTTCTCTGCTCTTCAAGTTTATTGATCTGTATGAATAATTTTCTTTTCTTTTTTTGAGATGTTCTTCATATCTCCTATGGGCAGCTCTTACATTTGTCAACATTTTTTGAGTGATAGGAACTTTATGAATACTTTCATAAGATCTTATAGCATTGTGCACTGTTCTTTGAGAAATCAGACTATGTTCTTTCAGATTCTCTACTAAAATTGCTTTATTTACAGAAAACCCTCCTTCCACTGTCGCATTTCCATGGGAAAATATCAGTCCTAATTTAAAAATTTGCCACAATTCCGCATAACATTGATTCCCAGGTACTATAGAAGAAAAAAAATTCATCAAGTCTCTTAGAAGGACAGTCACCATCCAAAAATATTTTGAATTTTAATTCAAGGGTAGAATGAGCTTCACTGCAAAGTAGAGTGTATTGTGCTTTTGCTTTATCAGCAACAGATCTGTGATTCAGTTATTGGTGTACAATGCCTCTAGCAATAAAGCAAATCTTTGTTTCCCTTGTTCTGGCTGATGAAAAATTATACTAGGATCCAATGATGAGAGCCTTGGACAGGCTTGTACTTCAGAGGACATCTTTCTAATATCTTTTCTGTCATTTTGATTAGCACAGTCTGGCATTCAAGTTTGAATTTTAGGATATTACTTTCATTCGAAGTGACTTCTTTGAGAAGTTTTTTTTGTTTGAAATCCAAGATTAATACCTTTTACATCACGCAAATTGTCTTTGTCATGTAAATCTAATACAAAAAGCTTAGTTGTTGTAGCAGGCATTTTACTGGACTTAAGAAATCTTTCCATAATATTTAGTACGAGACATTGTAAATCTGTGAACAGGAATAGACCAAGTGGGTCTGACGTTTGGAACTTTCGTAAAAATGATTCACGTTCTAAGGAAAGCATTTTAAAAAAGCCAGTTTGCATTTTAGAAATACATCTTTGGTTTGAACAGAAACATTTTGTAATGGTTTGGTGTTGAGATTTTCGGCTGTCAACTGCACAAAAATCCAAAATCACTTCGTCAAACCTATTAAAAAAAGAAAAAAAAAGTATAAATTCCTAAAAAGAAAAAGATATAAACAGATTAAGTCATAAGTCATACAGTCTAAAACACATATACCAATCACTTTCAATCGGAAGGATGAATTGGAACAACCTCTACGGACAGAAGGAAGAATAGTAGGTAATAGTGAACTAAAAATAGAAAGAAACAGGATAGAAGTAGATTTATGGGATGTCGTTTCTCGCCCATCCTTTTCATTCACTTATCAAATACATCTCTCATTCCACAATTATACAGTAAGGAAAAAAATATATCAAAAATATGTAACTTGGTCCATGGATCATTCTTCAAATGTTTTGAAATTTTAAAATTTTCCCTGACTTTTTTGGAATTTTCCTGACTTTCAGCATATCTTAAACTTCCCTGACTGATTTTTTTCCCTGACTTTCTTCCAGAAAGTGTGAACCCTGAAACAGGAAATTACTACTAAGTAAGCATTTCCTTATCGAGCGTAAGCACAAATGACATGACAAAAACGAAAACGTCTAAATTAAAAGCAAAAGAAATACTAAAATTCATTCTATCGTCAACGCTTCGTATTTATTAAAATTATGATTAAAGGATATAAGAACTAAAGAATCTCCCATGTAAAATATTAAGTGCACTTGCTACTTCTCTATCGCAGCCCACTAATACTTTTACTTGGACTATTCTGTCTTTCTATCTGCTTTTAATCATAAACATTGCAAGGTCTAAGGTCCCGCATACACAAGCCTTTATTTGTTCTGATTGGAAGTTTTTCCATGAAGAAATCCCCTTTCTCTGAAAATTTTCTAGGTTTAGCCTTTATCCCTCTAACGTTTTTGATAAACTTGTTTACACGTTTCTCGATAACATTTATCGCCCTAAAACTACTGCATATGATGTTCCTAAACTTTCTGTTTATGCTCGGCTTCCCTGCATTGGACCCCTTTCCAATGATCTTCACTTTCAGATTAGAAATATCTTAAACAAAAACTTTCCACAATGCAAGTTTCTTATATTTTTTATTAACAACAACTCAATTGGCAGTTTCTTTAAGATTAAAGAAAGCATCTCCATGAACTTGAGGTCACATATCGTTTACAAATATAAATGTGCCAACTGTAACATCGAATATGTAGGTCAAACTTTCCTATAACTAAAGATGCGAGCCTTCAAACACATGGGCATTTCCTTTTGAACTAATCTCCCCAACTCTCAACCAGAGAATTTTGCTGTCAGAGATCACTATGACCTCAATAGGCACCGTATATCTCTTCAAAAATTCTCCATTCTTCAAAATACTTCTAAAGGTGAAGAACTTAAAAATTTGGAATATTTTTATATAAAAACACTTAAACCTACATTTAATATCCATAAGACTTCTTTGGCACTCCTGATTGCCTGTACAAATTGATGAATTTCGTGCAATAAAAACGAACACATTCTGCGAGGTTTTACTTTTATTTTGCAAAACAATGTGAAATCTAGCTGTTGTTGATGAAGCTCCGTCGATTTCGGATAAACAGAAATAAACTAATAACAAAATGATTTATATTACGAAAAAATTGATCAACTTATTGTGATGGTAGTTTCATCCGATTTTTAAGAAATTAGAATTGTAAAGCTGATCTTTATTGATGAAATATTCATCAGTTCTAACTGGCCTACCACTCCGTCATTTTTTTGGTTTTACACATTTTCGTAAGAACGTGCAAAATTCCGCAATCACAGAAATAGCAACCTTATAGAATTTAGGAAAATTCCTTACGTTTGTTAAGCATTTTTTACGATTGTTTGACAAAAAAGAACGCAAACTCGAGCATTTCTAACGTTTCGTAAGCACAATAAAAAACGAAAAACGCCTATATAAACATACAGTAGGTCAGATAGAAATAGAAACTATATCAGACATATTGAGAATATATATATATATTTTTATATATTATATATAATATATATATATATTATATATATATATTATATATATATATATATATATATATTTATATATATTAATATATATATATATAATATATATATATATATATATATTAAATGCAAAATTAAAAAAGAAGAAATTTGAAACTTTAATTTCTAGAAAGGGTGAAGCTACCCTTCTCGAATTCGTCGAGTCATTGAAGAAATTTTTAAATTCTCTTCGTCTGATAGCAATGTGCTGAAAAAATTTACAATTAAAAGGAAAAAAGAAAAATCAATATACACATTTGCATATTACATGATATATATATATTATAATATATATATATATATATATATATATATTTTATATAATTATATATATATTATATATATATATACTATTTATATATATATATATATGAAATCAAGTTTAAAACCACAAATGTGTGGTATCGGTAAAGGTATCGGCAAAATTTTGCCGATACCGATACGATCGATACTACTACCAGAAAAGAGGCCGATATCGATACCGATACCGATACTCAATTTTTTTAGGTGCCGATACCGATACCGATACCATGGTATCGGTGCATCACTAATATATATATATATACGGTATATATATATATATTAATAGGCCAGCATCTGTATATATATATATATATATATTATATTATATATATATAATATATATATATATATATACTATATATATATATATATATATAATAATATATATATATATATATATATATATATATATATATTTATCACTGATCTGATGGTCTTCTGCCTGTAGAGGCTATGGGGTCTTGTGGTGTAGCGCATTGAAATTATCTAAGCTTTTGACAAGGTGTGACACGCATCGCTATCTTCAAGCTAGCCTTCCTTTGGATTTCCACACTTTGCTTTCCTACCTTTTCTAGTTTTCTTTGCAGTCGTTTCTCCATTTTCTGCTCTTGTTGATGGAGCAACCTCTTTCTCCTTTCTAATTAATTGTGGTGTTCCTCAGGGTTCTGTTTTATCTCCAACTTTATTCCTACTTTTTTTCATTACGATCTTCTTAGTTGGACTTCTAACTCTTTTCACTCTTATACCGATAACTCAATTCTTCCATTCCTCCACTCATTTCAAATGTGATTCACTCGTTGTATCTTAGAGTTGCTCTTCGTCTAGTTTTCTGATTCGATTCTTGCTGATCTGGTCGGGATTTCTCAGTGGGCTAACCGCAATCTTGTGAAATTCAACTCTTTAAAAACTCAGCTTTAAAATCAAATCCTCTCAAAAACACCTCCCAACTTTCCTCTACTCTTCGACGGCTCTAATGTCTCACCTGTAAATAACATACACATTCTTGGACTGAACATAAATAGTGAATTGTCTTAATAAATTGTGAATACAAATCGGTTCAGATAGGGTGAATTTTTTTCTTCTGCTCAGTTACTCCACTTATATAAGTGTCTTATTCGCCCTTGTATGGAATACTGTTCCTACATTTGGGGTGGATCCGGTTCTACCCTCATTTTTGTCAGGGTTGAGGCTAAGGCTAAGAGGCTTATAAACTGTCCCATACTTTCTGACTCCCTTGACATTCTTTCTCTGCGACGTGACGTTGTGCCCTATCTTTTCTATACGGTATTACAATGGAGGTGCTCTAGAGAATGCCTTCCATTCCTCCACCTATGCGTCCGCCTCGTAACACAAGCGGTGCCTAACTCTCACATATAATTGTGTGAATACTTGGAGACTCTAGGTTTACTCGTTTTTGTGGTACCTCCTTCTTTCCAGCACATCTGTTTTTTGTGGAACTCGCTTGCCTTTATCATTTTCCTTGCAGTATTCAATCTTCCTCTCTTCAATCCACACGGTCTTCGCAAACCTAAGGGAACTGCATTAGGCAAGGACTGGGTGGGTTTACTTTCCCTTTTTTTTTTTTTTTTGCTCCTTCCTTTTGAAATGGGCCCTGTCCGTGAGTGGTGGCATCGGTATATATATATATATATATATATATATATATATATATATATATATATATATATATATATATATATATATATATATAATATATATATATATATATTATATAATTAATTATTATTAGTGGTCGTCGTCCTATTGTGTGACTCGCCTAACAATTTTTAAAATTCTTAATCTTGCTTCGAGATTGACCTAAAGGTGGCCAACTATTGAACTGCAGTGACACAGTCAAAATAAAAGATTAGGACTAATTTTTTATTGGTGCATCATTAACTGAAATCACTCTTCAAATCTTCGATAATAATTAATTAAGCAAAAATAATATGAGATTCGTACGGATTTTACAGTTTTATTTTAACTTCCTTTTAGTTTACAAAATTACAAATTATATATATATATATATTATATATATAATATATATATATATATATATATACATATATATATATATATAATATATATATATATATTATATATT
>JABUQX010038978.1:0-39010 GCA_015478945.1 Trachelipus rathkii
AGAGATAGTTTATGCCATAATCTATACATTGAAGGAACATCCCATTGCTTAACCCCAACAGACCCTAGACTATAGACTTTAAATAGGTAAATGGGGAGGTTATCACCTGGTATAGTACATGTTTATATGCTACCCCTTCATTATACAACTTTTTAAACACTGTCAATCACAAGACCGCTTACTCCTATAGTAGAAAAATTTACAGAAATCCCAAGCTCATATAAGCTTATCAAATCCTCATAGTTGCGGTACGTGGAGAAGAATGGGACTGAGCATCCATTATTTAGACGTCCCGTTACAGGACCGACATAGCAATTACTATAAAAAAATGAAAGACATCACATACTTATTCCCTCTTAGTAGCACACGTTTTTTCTAACCTTGTACTCACAAATGCCGTCTTCTCATGGTTATATAACTACAAGAGAGAAGTACTAATTCAAATGAGTGTCATATCACCAGGCATCGCAGCATGGCACCATTATTCTCTACAGGCGCTTATTGCAGGATTAACGCAAAAATGGTCATTATAAGTAAATTAAGTAGAGTATTACCCATTATCATGTCATGTTATGTTCAGGAATGGATATCCAGTCCGATGTTGTGAGAATGTCAAAAGTATATTGGTTATAGAACAGATGAATGAAGACAAGATTCACATCTCTAATTTCTTTAAAATTGTGATTTGATATTTAATCTAAACCATTATAATCTTGTCGTTACATAATAGTATATTAATATTATATTTTATGGTACAAGTATTATATTTATATTATTGTCTATTTAAAAATGAAGTGTAAAGAATAATTACTAATATCGTTAATATATCACAAAATAGGCTATATTAATATATAAAACTCCGTATTATTATTAACGCGCCATCTAATTTTTTCACATAATCTCTTTAATGTTTATAGATAGAGTAGGCGTCTAATCATACTCACATAATAATATTATGATGAGTAGCTAGTATGCTTTATCTATATAAGACAAATAATAAATAAAAAAATAAATTAAATTCTTGCGCGACATTGAATATTGCGACTGATAATATTATTGCAGCTTATACTAATCATAGCGGACTTACACAAAGTATATTATTTTTGGAAAAATATTGGACTCTTGCTATTATTAGGATGGAATACTAAAGAAGGTACTATATTAATCAGAGAGGAACACAGTAGTGGTATAGCGGTATATACTTATATGAGAGAGCGACTATTGCGAGACTATAATTTTTTGAAAAATTTAGTACGTCTTATATTAGTATTGCTATCTGCGGAGACTATTATATTTTTATTTGGATTCAGACATGTGCATATCTCAATTGCGCTTTGCGGTTATGGTGGCGAAACTTCCTGTAAAATACCATTTTGAGAAATTTCTGCGCTGGACAGGATCCAGGAACCTGAGCTACGACCTGAGAGTGAAGTATGTACATCTCGGAACTACTGGAATAATATATCTGGGTTCCAGGAACTTAGGGAGAACTGGAAACTGGCAAAATAAAAAAAATCAAAAAAAATATATTATATAATAACATAAGTATATGATATATATATATATATATTAATATAACTATATATATATATAGTATTATATAAATAGTTTGATAAATATATATAACTATATATATATGATAATTATATATAGTTATATATATAAGTATATATATATATATAATCATATATGTACTAATGCATTAGAAGGAGATGTATTACAATTGCGTTAGAGAATAAGTACAAGCATTATAGAATTACCGTCAATTATATTATAATACGCAAGAATTAAATACACGCAACATCGCACCTAACTACACACTACTATATCGCTCACTATTATCACTACCCCGCCTTATCTCTCACCCCACCTATATAAATAGTATAATATATTATAAATATATATATATATTATTATATATATATAAATATATATATATATAATAAATAATATATATTATAATAATAATTATGATATATAGTTAATATATAAAAATATATATTATATAAAAAACATATTTATGATATATAAAGATAATCATATAGTTTAAATACATAAAATTCATTAAAGAGTTAAATACTCGCAAATGCTTTATCATGCAGTAATAATATTATTTCTGTAGCTGCTACGGCGCTGAGCTACCGAGGCCGCTAGACAGCACAAAACGACATACCTCTACTTGCACATTTCCCAAATTTCTAGTCTCATTAAGAATATAGAATTTTACTACACATGTTCCCAAAGGAAGAATGTTTTAATGTTTTTTTTTTTTTTTATTTCAAAACCGTGTTTTCTTCTTATTATATTTCTAATATTATCAAAGGTGTTTTCAACAAGAAGACCTAGCCTACTTTTAAAAACTGTTCAAAGGAAATCGGGCGTGGCATTCGTATGAATGCGACGTAGTATAACGACTGAGGGTGAGCACATGAGGCAGGGTAATATGGGATATTTTTATTTATTTTTATGGAAATATAGTTTACGATAAATTATTTTAGTATATATGTAGATTGAAATAGAGGAAGTTGAAGTATATTGTTAGAGCAAGGGTAGAGGAGAGAGAGAATAGAAGAAATCATCTTAAATTTATATATATTTTTACATAAAGGAAAAATATTAAATAAATTTGCATTCAAACTTCCAAGTATTTAATACAATACTAAAAATAAAAATTCGTAGTTGACTCGTACACAAGTAATATTTATTATGACACTTATAGAATACTTGTAAGTCATGGGAAGATTTTTGTAAATCTTCACTTTTAATTCACCGACAAAGAAAGACACGATATTTAAAAGGGTCTTCCGGTTAATTACGTCCATTTAAAAATGTTAGAACTTTTTGTAAGAAAAGGTTATATTAAAGTAAATGGGATGATGACAACGATATACATTTTTTGTATTGAACCCTCAAATCACTTTATACTTGACTACGAATTAGAATAAATATGAATGTGATCATGTTTTATTCTTTAATATTATAAAGGAGAAAAATAAGTAAAATGGACTAAGACACATAAAATAGACAAAAGGGAGATTATTCAGTAGAGGGCCTAAAGGGGGCACAACAATATATTGGTAATCTACTTCATTAGTCAACATTAAATTTTAAGAATTATGTTTATTGCTTTTTTATTAACATATAAATTATATTGAAAACATTATTAGTATATAATATAAGAGAAGGGGAGATTTAATTAAACCTAATAATAAAATCTATAGAAAGCATAAGATAACATAAAAAATAGATTAAATTAATATCACTTTTTTATTAGAAATATATAATTACATTAATTATAATTCAACAAAATAATCAGATTTAAAAAAAAACTAATTAATTACTTTTTGAGATAATAATAATAATGAAGTAGAGAACACGAATTAACATTTAGTCATTTGACATTACATCAACATAAGAAAAAATAATAATTAATAGATAATTAATAATAATTATTATTATTATTATTGATTACTCAAAACACAATTTAGAATCATGTTTTTATATAAATATTAATTTATGCTATGAATCATTATTTTTTTATTAATTTAGATAATGCGGACTTTAATTTAACGATATTTTGCAATCTTGGTCAGTGGCCCATTATCAAATTTACAACAAAGTTAGTTTAAATTAGTTATTATTAATCTCTATAAAGGATAAAGTAATATTTATCTGCTAAATTGTCTAGGAGTGTCAGTTGGTCTAATAGACTTTAATTTAAAATAAAAAGTTGTTTTTTCAGAACTGTCTATCAGTTTATCCATAGGGAGTTGTCATAAATATGATTGATGCGAGAACACAAATACAGCCAGTCTCATGAAGGATTGTTCAGATTCATTTAGAGCAGTGAATACTGTAGAACAGACCGATACGGAAAGCACAAAATGTAACTCTTCTCTTTCAATATACGGTAGGACACGGAGCTGCAAAGAGACAAGAAATAGCACGTTTCAATCACCTGTTACATGCGGAAAGGAAAATACACACATAGACAGAGAGAGTACAGAGAGGAACAAGGAGCATACCAGCAAACATACAGATATACAACATTATAAGCGAGAGGTACTCTCTGTCAGTCGTTAAACACTGGAACAAACTAACAAACTCAACAAACGTTGTCAAACTAACTAACAACACTAATGCTAAACTTAACTTAACTAACTAAGCTAACTAACTAACTAACTAACTTAACTTAAAACTTAACGTAACTTAACGTAACCTTATAGCTATTATATATATAGTTTACTTATAACAAACTTGTATCTAATAGTAATATATATATAAGGTTAAAGTAGAAGGAGTAGGGGCGATATATAGGTAATAGAGGAGAGATGACTATTTATTATTATCGCACTATATACCGAAAGCTAGTATATATACGTATATATATAATAAATAGGGTTGGCTATATCAATATAAGCTAAATTACTTTAGAGATACATAAGTCTTATATTAATTATAGTTATATATATATTAGTTTAAAATGTTATCCAATTTCAAATATATTATTAATAGCGATATAATATCTACTTGAGGAAATTTTGAGTCATCAAGTTGCCGACATCTTGGAAGGGCAAATTTCGTAAGGTCGTATCATAGATATGAAGTGATATAACAACATGTTTCGTCTTATCTGTCAATATGTCCCCAAGTTTTCTCACTTCTAACTTATTCTTTTATTTTTAGGTTATTTTAGCTGTTAATTTGTTATATATTTAAAATACAAAGCCTATATAGTTTTTTGTACTGAAGTTTTTGTATTACTTATTTATGCTTTGGAGCTTTAAACATTCTTATTACTCAATTAAATCATTACGAAATTAATAAATTTTATTATATAAGTTAAAAGAATATGTTGGCAATCTTTTCCGACTTATACCCAAAATCCAGCTAAAATCATGCTAAGTTCTCACATTCAATAAGGAATTCAAAAATCAGTAAAAGATTCTATCCTAAATCAGTTAATAAATCATAATATCAAACTAGGCATCCATCATCTATCCAGCTTGGCGCCATATGACCATTGAATTCTATTGATCTTAGTTGATCTATTCAGATATCTATGATCGACTTAAGATCTGTAGAGATTGCAAGTCTAATACTTTTTTTGTATAACATCAGAACAAACACATAAAAACTTTGATTAATTTGATTGTGTCTCTCTTCAAATACACAATCATATGCTTTTATTACTAATAAAATAACGAGAAGTACTTAAATTGTTATCTACGTTGTATTTTGTAGTCTCTATATCATAATATACTATAATAGAATTTTGATTTTGACGGACAAACTATTTCTCTTTCCATAAGTACAGAACGGTAAAAAATTCATTTTACAGTACTCAAAGCATAATCAATAAGAACATTGAAAAAAATGCTAACAGAGTGAATATTAGGGTCTCAATGAGTATCTCTGATCCACATGAACATCACCAACCTTAGCTTGTCCAAACCGTCTATCGGTTTGTTAGATTCCAATTAGAGCAATATGCTAGTCTAGTTAAAGATATGGGATGCAATTGATTATCTATTAGATCTCATAACTGTTCATTATTTGCAATAAGTATACAAAAACTGTTTGATGTTTTATACATACCTAAAGCGCAGAAATCCATAAAAAAAGTCTAGTAAATTCAAGATCTACCTGTTCCTTATCTCTTTCTGGTTGCTGCGCGCATGATCATTGCTTTCTATGTAAATAGGACGAGAAAGATACTATAGTTCAAGATCTTGAGTTCATTCTCTCGAAATTCCCCAATACTCAAAAATTGAGAATCACAATATTCTCAAAATGCCATATATTAATTGTTATTATTTGTCTCATGTCCTTAAAAGAATTTCACATTTGTACTTATCACTCTAAAAAGGCAGTAAATTCATCATGTTATAAATCTCAAGTATCTAAAGAAATGCGAGAATAAAAATCAGTTATATGTAAATCTAGCATTAATGTCAGCTAAATCAGAACGCACCTATGGCCCACCTAGTCCTCATCAGATCCTATTGATCTTCGAATGTATCACTAATGTGATCTCTAATATGTGGAACCTATGTAGCGCATTTCCAGAGTTCGAATCAAGTTATGATAGTACATTGGAGAGTCTCAAAAATGATTTTTATTAGTGCTGTATTAGAGACTGTTAAACAAGGAAGTTAGAATCAGCAATATATTGTAAGCTGTGAACCAGACTCCCAGCCTAAGATACCAAGCTGTGATTCACTGAAATAGAGGCAGTAAATCAAACAGTACTTCCGAGCGGTCAGCCAGTCCACCTCCACTACCTACCCAAGTCGCGCCCGGGAAGCATCTTCGTCGCGATACTCTATATTGATTCTTATTTGATTATCGACATGGTAGCATAAGAGAAGAAGAGATCATTTGATTATGGCACCAGTAATGTTATGCGTTATAGCTACCATGCATGATATAGAACCTTCTTTGTAAGTAGGAAGATACATGTAGGGATAATATTAGAGTTCTTTGCATATAAACACAGAGTACAAAAAAGGCAGACGCGGTGATAAAGAAGAAAACCAATGTTTTTACGCTTTTTAAATGCTTTATAAAGCAAAACAGGTTGCAGACACCACTTTTCTTGTTTCATCATGATGCTAAAGCACGGTTTAGCGATGTGCTATACCTTAATGGACTGTCTAGCATCAACACACATATCCATGCCAACGCATACTGCTCACTATAACGGCACGAGTGTTACGAGTCTCGGTCCGAATATACAGGCATGTAGCGTGAAAACGCGTCATATTATAAGAATATAATTAAAAAGAGGTGAGACTTTTCGAAGACCAAAAGCCTGTTAAAATCATACTGTGCATTAACTCATATAGCTTTCATAACTCTAAGAGAAAGAATTTTACATGTGATTACAAGAGATATGATAAATTTCAAACTTCTCACGAGGCTTATATGATAAAATTAGAAAAGTCTCATACTTATCAATGGATTTTACCCGGAATCTCAGAAATTGAAAAATTAATTAAAATCTGACATATGATTTGATTACACTAAGTTGAAAATGTAAGGATACTTAAGACTGTAAAACCGTTTTAAACAGTTTACTGACCTATACATTTTATATAACACCGATCACTGATGTATCATTTTAACTCAGTGAAATGATTAATATTTCAAAGACAAACATAAAAGTAATATAAAAATGCGTGAGATTGTTCTTATAGCATACAGTATTGTAAATCCCTGTTGTGTATAAGCACAAGAATAATAGATATTAGCAGTCTAAGAGAACTTCAATTAACAATCTGAATTCGTGCACGCACCACGGGCGGCCAGAGTATCTTGTAAAAAGTTACGAATTACAACATGAATGTACACCCTACGAAAAAACACCATCAGCAAGAAGAGATTCCTAAACACTAAATGTATATAAATAATTAATCTACAATACTCTATCGAAAATTCAACGTATTATTTAGTAGCAACGATTTTCTATGATAGCCATTCACAACCGCAAATAGAACACCACAGAAGTGTTGACTAAAAGCGACAATAGCAAACACATTCCGTCTGATACGAAAGAGGTGAGAGAGGTTATACACAAAAGTCATATTATAAGTTGTACATGCGTAACCTTCGTGAAATTAATTGATAGTAGCTTCGAAGTACGATGTTTCACTGCTAGCGATTTTAAGCTGTAGAATTATCCGTATCACGATCTTATGAGAAAATTTTATATAAGGCCACATCATGAAACGCACTTATATCTAAAAAGAGCGTAAACTGAATCTAAGTATGAAGAGTTGAAAAAAATTATTTATTGATATTCGATGTATTCAGTCTTGAGAATCTCATTTTCTATTATGACTAGATCCTTTATAATAGACGTGTGAAATGTTATTACCTATAAAGCTAGACTCATCACAGAAGTAATAGTACGACGGTCTCATAGAATCACTCACTTAAAAACACAAAACATTGCTGTTAACGTTAAGGAGAGCACTTAACAATTATTAAAGAAAAGAACACTTATCAAAAAAAGAAGGAATGAGGAATTGTGTGATCGTTCGACTACCTCCTTTACTCTTTCATCAGAAGACGGCGCGTCATAATGGATATGACCAGCGTGTCCGCGTGGCGATCACATAATAGAGTTCAGACTAAAGGGAAGTCGGGCTGGGGGGTGGTACCCTAGTCGCATACGACAGCTCCCCGGTCATCGGCGAATACCATGAGTGCAAAAGATAATCTAACCTACATACGTAACCTCTGCTCGTGCAATCATGCATCCACGCAACCCCAGCAACCATACAACAACACGACAGACATAACAACACAGGCACAACAACAACAACAACAATCTGACAATGAAGAATAAGACCACACAACAACACCACCTAACAAATCAACAAATCAACAATATTACTTTTTTTAACTAACTAGCTAAATCTCTATATTCTTAGCATACAATCATCTATCTACTAACATACTACGTATACATTCTCTCAATATTCAAAAGCCTCAGATTGCCTTCATAATTCCATTTTTTTATTTTTAACCCTTAATTAAAAGGACTGGTTCAATTTTTTCTCCGGGCTGACCCCGACTCTTGTACAGCACCTTTTCACTAATAATAATACAGAAGAAAGTAATAATAATTGATAAATATCACTAAAGCTCTTTGAGATTAGAAACGATTTATTACACTCGAAAAAAAACATAAATAAACTTCTCTGCTCTGACTGGGTACGATCAAGTAACAGTAGTTTTCGGAGAATATACGTTGGATCAACAAAACGCATTACAGAGAGCATTAGTATGATTCTAAAAATGTTATACGTCATTCAAGTATCCACTCATTAATGAAGAATTCTAGCTCTCTTAGACTGACACATGCAAGTAATTACTAAATAATTTAAGGTGAAAAGGAGAAGAGTAATTTTAAACATATATCACCAAGGAAATCTTGAAACTATACAATGATTGAATAAGAAAACGGAGGTTAGTGTTTAAGCTCTATTATAATGATTTTAAAAAGAGCAGCTTACATAGAAATGAACTCTCGAGGTTACAAATACATTATTGAGTGACGAACACAATAGCGAGGTAGATCGATAAGTTTGTGACTTTAGATATTCCCGATCTCGGTCGCTATGTAGTGATTGGAAAAAAGGTTCCTGAGTATCAGGTATGGAATTAGATCAAACATAGAAACTTCAAACTATATTACACCACCCAGAGAAAACTTATTAATTCCAGACAATAAACAGAAATAACGGAAACTGATAATTAAATCCAATGACTATACCTAAGACACCAAATGGACGTAGTTATCCCTCTGATATACATCTTTGACCGAGAGATAAGATTAAAGACTCAAGTGAAGTAATCACATTAACGGTTATATGATGATCAATGCAAGCGAAAATAAAGATGAAAGAAACCGTCGCTATCTGTGTTGTCGTCGTTTTAGATATTAATAATAGCAGTGTTGTTATGTGTACTTTTTATACAGCTAGGTTGGTTCATGTAATTTTAAAAATTATGTTTATATCGCCTATGTCAGTCTTTCTGTAAGCCAATCGTGCATGTTTTGTTGATAGACTTGTAAATTTTTATAAATATGGTGTTAGTAGGTAGTTTAGGATTTAGAAATAAAAATTTATATCCAGTCAAATATAAATCACTGTTGAAGGTGTACCTTAGCAATCAATCCTCTGATTGCGTAAAATGAAATATGTTTTATTATTTATAATTATAAGATGTCTTATTTGAGAGTAGTAGCTCGAAGGCTAAGGAGGCGGGTACGATAATATATACGTAATGATACATTGAAACATGCCGTATCAGTTTTGAGCCTGTTCTAAGGTTCGCTTCAAAAGTGTCCTTTATCATACAAACTTTACGTATAATAAATAAAATTCAAGAAAAAATTATTATATACAAAAAGAAAGAATGCTTGTTTACCTCTCATACAACCTTAGTTAACCGCCAGAAAAAATTTTTCTAGACCCGTCGAAAACTATATTCAGCTGCTCGAGCGACAAATCTTAGATAATATCAACACTGAATGGACAACTGAAATGGAATTATAAATAAATAACAGTTACAATGACACGGGTACTCATACATCTTGTTCGTGGAGTATGATTAAAATCTTTAAAAATCTTAATAAATCTTTACATCACAAACCAATTAAATAAGATAAAAGGTCCGAAACAACCCTGTTCAAAGGCGTGCGTGTAAGAGTATAATTATAATCAACTGTAGACAATATAGACATTTTTCCTCACACACATAGATGTGGCAACGATAAAGCTATTACAGAGAATTTTACTGGCACTAAAGACGTTTCATAGTAAAAATATGTTAAACAGGAGGAGGATCCTATAAGAGAAGAGTTGCCAACCATTGTAGCACACTGCATACAATATCATATTTTAGTATCTCAATAAACTGGCAATTAGGTGAAAGGAGTACAAGAGAAAACTTATAAAAGAAAGAAAATGCGAATAGGTATTTTAATTGTAGACTAATGATAGCAATTAGAATTGTTAAAATAATAATAAAATATGGTAACGCCTAGTGAGACTTAGTGCTTTATTTCCTCATAATAGAGTAATGCTATGGTATTTATAGACGAGATTAAGTAAAGACCAGGTCCTCCTCACGATTGGTAATATCAGACAACAACCTCCGAGTACCCGAGGTCGTCCCTGTTTGCTAAACGAAAAATTTAAAGAAGAGAGACACCAGGCAAGGTATATAAGAAGCAGATAATTAATCAAAGTGGAGAGATGTCTTTATCAGATGTAATACAACATCCCGAGAAAGAAAGTGTTAAATTCAGATTTGGCTCTTTTTGGGCGATATTACCTTCTCGTCTGAAAAATTTGTATATTTGCACACACTATAAGATATTATTATAGGCAAAATACACTTGTTTGATACAATGAAATTCCCGCTGAGATTGTAACTTAAAGACGGTTAAAATATAGCTAATATTTATACAGACTATTAGTATGATATGGAATTTTAAAGTCCCAGATAGCGAGGTGAACAAAGTGAAAAACAACAGGAGGCGTTACGCTTAGCAGGAAAAGACAGATAAAAAACACTTTAACAGTCACATAATAGGAAACTATGTTTGAAAAGAGGAATATAAAGTAATTTAAAATGTTCATCATTTTCAAAGGTAATAATTAAAACATATATCTTAGTCAAAATAGGATAAAAAGAAGCGACAAAAATCTTAATAAGTTATATTAAATGCCTATATGGAAATTAGAAACATGATTGTCAAGACAATTTTTTAAACCTATAATCGTGTGATACAATGGAGAGTGAAGATCATTTCATTTATTAGCCGTGCGTGCCTCAAAATTCTAATTTCAAATAGTATCGGCCTTCTAACTTAGAGTATACTGTATTTACCGGAAGACCAATTAAAAAATATCGAAACTATACAAACCGCAAATTTTTTTGTAACACTAAGTCAAATTTACAGACTCTACTTTTGAGCGATCCGAGAAATATAGAAGCAGGGGATTAACAGTGAAAATAATTTCTTCCGCGATGCCGATTGAGAATCTATGTCCTTTTCCATATTGTCTCGGACTATAACACGATATTCTAGAAATTATTGATAATGTTTTAAAATAATTTTTAAAAAGTAAATCTACCTTATAATAGTTGCATCCATATTCAAATTTCGGTCAGTGATAATCAAAATATATACGTGATATGAAAATATAATTATTATGATTAGATGCTACGGCAGCTATAATTTCAGTTACTTGGATTAGTGTTCATTATAAAGATAATCAAAAAACTTTTGAAAACAAGTCAAATATGTACAAGATTAGTGTTTCTTTTGTTAAATCTATAAACCTTTATATTAACGAAGATATATTTATACGATGTGTAATTCACTTTATTAAAATATCTCAAGGAGACATATAGAACCTCAAAGTTCTACTAGAGTTATTTTATTTTCCCTGCCTCCTTCAGCTGAGTTTCGTACAAATCTGTTAATGTAATTTACTTGCACACGTAATGTTAAAACAAAAATCGGTAGGAAAAATAATAATCCTCGAAATATCTCCAATCTCTCTTAGAACGTACATATTATTCGCGAATTGTGTTTGATTGCGTATGATTTCATAATGAGGGTAGCATTAAGCTTCCGCATAGACCCTTAATACACTGATACTTCTGCCATCTCCCTGAGCTGTCCCGACACAATGATAATGACCTTGCTCTCTCTTCATAAATATCTAAATCGCAAACTATAATTCCGTAAGAAGTTTTTTTCAATTTATATCCATCACCAACTTATTGTAAGCATATTTAGTGCAATAACAAGCATTTCTCAAGAGGATTCTCTACGTGTAGGCCTTATTGTTTATTTAATCAAATAGTTTGTAAATAAATTACCATTCACTAATGTCTATATTATTTTTATATATAACACAATTATAGGGTATTCTAAAAAATAAGATTATATCTACGTTATATTATATCTAAGATAGTATACCTGCTGTCTATATTAATCTCCCAAATTATTGGTGAAATTAGGGGGTAGATTGTAGTTATTTTAAGCCACTACGTTCGTACGGTGATCTCTTTAATATAAATACCGCGATCTGTTGTAGTAATTGTAAGTTGTGGGTGAGGTCTTTTATAACATTAACTAAAATATTAGAGTAAGATAGGACGTGATAGGAATAAATCATATTAAATTTATTTATACATTAGCGTATATGAGTAGAAGACAGTTTAATGATATATGACAGGATCCGGATACTGTTATATTGATAATACAAAGGCAGATAGTTCAGTATATTAAGTATATGTTATACCACTACTATCATGAATAAAAAAATAAACTTGTATATTTTTTTTTAAGTTATATATGATATAGGTTATATACCTTAAAAACAAATATCTGTTAATTAAAACAATGAGTACTGCCGGCTAAAACGATAATCTAAATATATAATAAGTTAATGGATTATAAATATATGGTATATTATATTAGATAAATAGTAGAATATGTATATATATGACTAATATATATATGTAGATGGTTTTATCGTATTTAAATTATAATAGTATGTTATAAATAATTATATTATAATTATGATTAATATTCATATGTAATAATATAATATATTATATTGTGTGATATATATATATATTGTGTGTGTGTTTGTGTGGTGTTTGTGTGTGTGTGGTGTAACTTATGGTACTAGGGCGAATTAGTTCAATTCCATTTCCTATCTATTATTGGTAGCATCTATGTTCTCTCTACCCTAATTTAAACCTATTTGATTTATAGTATTGATTTAGTTATATAACTGATATTCTGGGTTTGTGTTGTGATTGTCGTTCCGAGAATAGTTAGTAACTGAGGACTGTGTGTGTATCGTTTTATTGTGCCACGATCTATCCCTGTCACTTGTCTTGGCATTTTTTTCCCTCCATCCCTTTTTTTTCTATATGCGGATACCGTCTTGGCAGTTGGTATTGAGATAGTATATGATATTTTGCTTTTGTGTTCGCCTATTCTTATGGTGGCGTGTTTTTTCAATCTGCTTGTTACCATTTTTTCTGGCTTGTTGATTATTTTTTTTTGTTTGTGGCTCACGGCTGTGTGGTGGAAGGTGTTCTTTGGCTGGGTGTTTAGGTGTTTTGCGATTTTGCTGTGTGTTTTATAGTTGTGTCTTTTTGTGTGTGTGGTTTACGGTTTGTGTTGTCTACTGGTTTTTGTTTTCGGTTGTTTTGGTGTGTCGGTGTCCGACCTGTGCGCGGAGGTACTGTCTTTGATTCATGCTTCCTCCTAATGCCAGCTTATGGATAACCCCACTTCTTGCCTTATTGGGTTTCTCAGCCAACCTGTTAATCAAGGGGTCTAAATGATGAAAAGAAGTAAGTATTACCCCGTGACTCACTGTATGCAGTAATGTCTTCGCTTTTGCTGCTTCCTCTGTAATTACTTACCTTCAAGCAAAATAAGTTACTTTTTAATCACTGCTTTTAGAGGCTTCTAATCTAATGACGAGGTTATCACTTAGGTTTGTTAGAGGAAATTTCCGTATCAGACTGTGCCCTCTTTACGCCCTAACTCGAACAATTTTCAATTTTACGAGCTAGTTTGAAGTTTTCTTCAAGAAAACGGTTTTCAGATTTAATTACTTTCACATAAATAAGATCACAATATTGCTAAACTTAAGAATGCTCCCATTATTCAGGTATGTCTGTTAAACTCGTTAGGTATAGATGTTTAGAGCAACACTGTGTGATCGTACTGGGGTTAAAGCTCACAGAGTAAATAACCGAGTGAGGTAAGGTATGTCTTATATACTTTAGGACTCTAGCGAAGGAAATGCTTGGCAACATTGTTGACTATATTTTTTGCTACAAGATTAAAACTTGTATTTTAGATACATCAGCATATAACTTATTTGTTGAAGATGCTGAGTTATAAAAAATTAAACAAGTGGACGGTTTAATGATGAGGAGTAACTCGGGTTAAAAGGTTTTCAGCTTATATTCTCTCATTTCATTTATGCATCAAATTCGTCAAGGATTATAGATTTAAATGACCTGGTAACTTGAAGGAGTTTTATACTCATATAGCACCTTCGTGAAATAGAATTACATCTTTGTAATCTTAAACTTTCCTTGGTAAACACTGTAGCACATGACATATTGATTTGTACAGCTTTTGTTCGAAAAATCTCCAACAACCCCTCTTTAAATATGTCTAATAAAAGACGGTATTGTCCGCGCCTGTACGGACTAACAACAGTCCATCAACAGAGCATGTGGCAGGAGCGCGACATAGAATTTACCTAACGTCCCTATTACAGATACGAAGCACCCAACCCTATCACACCATGATACAACCCTAATTGATACAAAAGAAAGAGGTCTGCATTTATGTTTAATAAAACTAGACTTTTTAAAAATAAATAACTTATTCGTTATTTCATTTCCTTTTTGTCTACCTAATCATTATCCTCATCCTCGCCTTTATTTATTTCATTTATCCTCCATTCCTCCCCTATCAAATTCATACCTCTCTCCTCTTATTTCCCCCCTAAGAGTATAGATTCCTACCTGTTTTATATTCAAAGAACTATTTTATATACAACTATAAAAGAGAAACTTATTAGTTGAATCAAAGTATAGGATACATGTATAGATACTCTAGTTATTTCAATCTGGAAGTCACCGAAAGTTGGGTAGAAGAGGGTGACTGGATGAGTGGTATGCGATACTAGTACTGTTGCATCTGTTATACTGATTTATAAACTAGCTTTAGATGGTAATTAGTAAATTGTAAATGTTTTTAAGTAAGTTATAAACACAAATAATAAATTTATGAGCATGATGTTATTGATAAAGTACACAAATATAACTTGAATCAAATAGTATCAATAGATCCAGAGTATGATCAATAGATCAAATCTTAGATTATTCTAGGATACGTGATAATGGAAAGGATGGTTTGATTTACTGATAACTGATATAGCTGATTTAACTAGATTTACTGGATTACTGTATTATTCGTGCTTTTAGAGATATGTAAAGATGTAAATTTTTACGTTAAAATCATCATCAAATATAATACAAAAAATTTAGAGATTTTAATACAAATTATGAACTGAAAGCAAATAGATCAATAGATTCATAGTAGGTCATATAGATCAATAGTATGATGCGGTAAGGATAGAAGTATTTTGTTTACTGATTTGACTTGATTTACATGCTATTAGAGTATTAATGTAAAACATAGAAATTTAATAGAAAATTATTTTATGACTTTGATATATCAATATAGATTCGAATTTAGAATCATGTAATATCATTAATGATATGGATATCTAACATTCAAGTAGAATGGTTTTGGAGGTGGCAAGGGCGATGGATGGTAGATGGTAAAACTGGCTACTTTATTGTTCTTTGATGAGACACTCAAGTACTTGCTATATCTACTTAGATTTTAATATCCTGATTTTACCATTCAATTTCTATCTCTATTATATCCTTTTAGTGTTTCTAGCTTTAATTATATGTTCATATTCATATTTATATATTCTCTATTGTTTTAGGCAGATTTCATTAATGTTAAAGAGAATTACGTGTTTTAGCGTAAGGAGATGGGTAAATACTAATGTAGTGTGGTCAAATTTTTATGATTATATTATCTATATTTTGTAATATTATATTTATTTCTATCTTTATCATTAATGTTTATGTTTATGATTTAGTGTTTAGCATTTTGTTTTCTTTAGTGCTATTACTTATGATTTTATTACTATTTTTTAGCTTATATATTCATATATTATACGAATCCTTGAAAGTAGCAAATGTGTTCTTAGATGGGCAGTTCTGGCCAATAATTTTAATATCTATTGCAGCTATGGAGCTCTATATTTAGGATGGTATTTTATGTAGAAAGCATACAATAGATATTTTTTGAGAAAATTTTGATAAATACAGAAACAATAGACTTCAGTTTTATGTATATTTTTTTCTTTTTTGGGTTTTAATACTTATTCTAATTCTTTTTTATATATTCGAGGCAAAATTAAAATTATGGTCTAAAGTTAATGGATTGCTTAGCGAGATTAAAGTATTGATTTTTTCTTTTCTCATTTCAATTCATTTGAGAATTCCAATTTTTCTGGGGCAGCGATGTAGAAGGGGGAGCGCGATTTTGGTTGATTGCTTGGTTGTAGCGAAGAAATTGTTTTTCTTGGGGGAGGGGTGATTTGACGAAAAGTCGCACACCCTTATATTCGGTTCTATTTATGCTGCTTGATTTTCAAAGTCCTTTCTTGATGCTTTCTTTGATTTGAGGAGTGATTGGAGCATATTTGACCATAAAATCTGAGTTTCTTGGGTGAAATCTGGAATTTTTGCAAAGGATTATGGATCCTCGAACATGATATTGATAAAATTTATGACAATATGGATTAAAAGGACATTGGCTATTGAAGTGACCTGATTGCTCAAAATGATAGCATATTTGAGGTGAATGTTTGGGTTTTGAGCTGGGATGTTAAAGAAACGATCGTTGAGTTTTGTTTGAGTTTTTTGAAGAAAAGTTTGCTTCTGCATGTGTTGAGTAGTAGGTTTCGATCTCGAAAATTTTCCACTTTTAGTCGGTAGGTTGAAGTTCATTTGAGGAGTTGCAGGGTCTGTATTTGCATTAGGTAGATTGTAGAGTCGGCCATGGGACTTTTGAAGGAACTTTTTGTATTTGCTTGGGGAGAGGTAGGTTGTACTCGTACTCTTTTGCAAATTGTCTTTTGTATTCTTGCAAATAGCTTGGTATTTGTATATAAAGAAAAGCGGTTGCTATCGCATTTATAAATTTGTCTGGGAAGGTGAGCAGAGTGGAGCGCCTTTTTCAAGTTCAGTATTTTCGAAAAATTCTTCTGACTAATTTTATAAGGACAGAACACTTGAAGAGAGTGTTTCTTAGGCATTCTATTTGAATTGCAGAATGCGTTCGAGTGAGTAGAAGTTATCTAAAGAATCTTCTGGGAGGACTAGGGAGCGGAGAGTACCAATGAAGTCTTCAAATTTGTCCATGCGAACCAGGTTTGGATTAGAGTTAGGGAGCCATCTGAATTCTCCATCGGTTAAATGGAACTTCCTTCTCACTTTTTGATTTTCTTTCTCTGCTCTTGTCGTTTGCTTTGTTTTAAGTCCGCAGTGTTTTTTTTTACATCCTCTAGCCACGGTGAGAAACTTGGCCCGTTCCAGATGTTTTGAAATTGCGCCCGCGTGAGTGTAAGCCCATTCTTGGGAATAGACGGGATTGTCGTCAGTGGCGTACCTGGAAGAATACACTTGGGTAAGGCGAGTTTATAGTTTATAGTATAAGTATATATAACTATATAAATATATATATTATTATATTATATATATATACACCTAATTATAGTGATCTACACCAAAGATAATAAAAAACTAATGAGTCGAGCCTTATTGTATGAACTATTGTGAGCAGTTAGCTATTGACAAAGCCATAATAAAATTAAATATGAGGAATATAATGCAATATGTTACACTTAATTAACTTATTGTTAATATTTACAAGCTGAAAACAAACTATATCAGCTTTATTAAAAAAATTAAATTCAATTTTAAAAAATTAAATAAGTATTTATTCAATATTGTTAATATTAAAATTTAATAGTAATTTTATATATAATTATTAATATATATCTTATGCGTTAAATTAATACTTTATTTAAGAATAGACTTATAAATTTAGTTATCAGGATTATTTAAGGATTAGATCATATAAATTTAAGGAAAACAATGCATATGATATTTTTCTGATAAATATATTAGATCATTAACTATAATATATATTATATATAATTATAAATTAATATTAAGTATATATAATATAATAGTATATATATATATATTTATATTATATAACTTAATATATATATATATATAATATTATATTAATATATTAATTTAATATATATATTTATATTAATAATATTATAATATTATAATAGTAAATATATATCATCATAGCTTTATATATAGAAAACCAATCTAGGAAATAACATCATTTTAAAAATTTTAAATTATATAATACGTACCCTTATTTAATTTTACTTTATGTATGGAAAAATCATACTTGTTTTACATTATATTTACGACAAATTACTTGAATTTAAGATCCATTCAATTTATGGAGTATATAATTATCTTATAGGAGCGCGCCTTGATAATTGTCATTAGATGTGCGATCTAGTTAGAAATAAAAAAAATATTAGAAGAAAAGACAAACTACTGTATCTGGTGGTTTTAGTACTCTCTATCCTTGTTTGTCAAACAAAAATATACATTTTTTTATGTATTGTTATATTAGGTAAAGAATTTATTATTAACTATTATAAATTATTTGAAAATATAGGGAGGTTGTAGGATTATTTTTCTTTTTATATTATATTATGAATTATTTATTACCATTTATTAGGCCCAGTAATTCGCTAACATGGTCTAGAGCTATTAGTGTAACATATGCTAAATTGGAAATCAGAACAGTTATATCAAATGGTTTATTACTGGAGATAATAAATATTAATTACGCACTAATATATACATATAATAAACATCAGGACCTAACGCATGTCTACGACACTTAAGTAGTAAAAATTATCAAACAGAGGAAAATAGGCCGTCCTATAAATGTTACCACTCGCTGTTGTTAAATTTATTTATTTATACAAAGGGAGTAATGATAATGTGAATAAAGTGGATTTCGATATTATCAATTGAGATATTAATTAGATTTTAATTATTATCTGGATATTTATTCTGAGGTGTTATTAGAGGATATGATCTCTTAGGCGACCGAGTTCCTAGTCACAGCACTCCTCACATAGTTGTATCTAACTGTTGACGTAAAAAAGGACGTGCATGATATGTAAAGTGTATTATTGTAATAATACAACAGGTCACAGATATCAAGTATAAGAATTTTACCACATTAAAAGATCAGTATTGTGTTGTTAGAGGGTGGACACAATAAATTCGGAAAAAGATATTGCTAGATTTTTTCACTCTTACAAATATTAGCCTCAATTTCTACAGAGCCATATTACTTCGTGGGTTTTTTCTCATTTAACTTCTAGTCGAAGAAAAAAAGCTTTTCTTTTTTTTAAACTTTTATATAAAATTTTATAATTTAGGTATACTTTTACAATATAATTTCAATATTAAAACGCGCTAAAAAAAATTGGGGTTAGGAACTACGTCAGCCCGGCCTAGCCCTATATACTACGCCCCTGATTGTCTAAGGTGGGTTAGTAAGCTTTATGGGTTTTTTGTGGAATAATTAAAATAGAAACATAAAATTTAGCACTTACAGAGCTTCGGAGTTTCTTTATTTGTATCAGTGAAGTGGGCGGTGTTTTGTATCTTCCAAAGATCGCACTCTTCAAATAGGTTTGAATAAGGATCTCTGCTATATAACTTTTTACTAGATTCCCTGTTCACACCTTTAATGTTTAAAATTATATCGTAATTATTGTCAAACAAATAAAGTTAACAATATCATAAGAAACATCATGTATACAAATACAATATATCATATACTATAAAGTATATATATAACTATATATATATATATATATATATATATATAATATATATATAATATATATATTAATATATATATATAATATATAATATGTTGAAACTAAAGAAGTTACCCTGCATCATAACTTTCGAAAACTAAGGATAGGTACACGAGCAAGGAAAAAGAGGATTGAACACAAGATGGGTAATAACTGAAAATGAAAAAAAAAATTTTTTAACATCTTTTTTTATTTTTTTTTTATATCTCCAAAATAGATAGGTAAGAGAAAACTAATACATAAGCAGATTAAAGCCTATGAACTCTATTACGTAATTTACTAGCATGCATACTTGTTTTTTTTTTTTTTTTATCTAAAAGAATACCCCAGGTAAACCGCAAAGATGGAAGGTCGGTCCCTCGGTCCTCGCCGGGGGACGACGGGGGAACTTCATCCCCCCCTCCTCTGTCCCATCGTCGGCTCGAGCCCCCTAAAAAATTCATATGCTGATTTCAAACATGTTATTTGTATAAAAAAATTTTTCCTTTTTTTCCATACAAATTCACACGCTGATTCCATATATGTTATTATTTTTCTTGTATCTATCGTGGTTTTGGAGTAAAAAAAAAAATTAAAAAAAAAAATAAATTTTTTATTCTTTTTCATTAATTTTCCGTCCAAATTTCATACGCTATTCCATATATGTTAATCGAGTTTTTTCTTGTACCTTCTTAGCTTTTCCGAGACATGGAATTGCGGGTAACTTCTTTAGTTTGGCCTATATAATATACTATATATATGTATATATATTATATATCTATATATTATCATATATTATATATAATATATATATATATATGATATATATATATATTATAATATAAATATATATATAATATATAGTAATATAAGTCATATATATATATAATATATAGTATATATAAATATATATAATATATAATATAATATAATTATTACATAATATTTATATTTAATTAACTAAAGGTCTTGATTAATGGAAATACGGTGTTTAATACATTGTACAATGACCCAAAGTAGAATAATCAATAATATTTAAAGACCAAAGGAAAAATTTTATATAAATTCTTAAATGGTTATCTCAATAATAATAATAATGTTTGAAGAAATTTAATCATTTAATAATAATGATGATATAAATTAAATCATGCAGTATTATAATAATGATAATAATGAATAATAATAATAATAATAATAATCATAATAAATATAAATAAATAAATCAATAAAATACTAATCGGAATAGAGTGACAGTCATGGATCAGGCATTTTGCTTTATAGTATTTCTTAAGACAATCTCAGATTTTCCTCATGGAAGAAAATAATTTAAAATCGAACAATCAGAGGGTTTTAAAAGACTTAAAATACTTGTTATGATTATGACTTAAAGTTTGACCTCCTTACGCAGCTTTAAGTGTTTTAAATAAGAATGAAGAGAAAATCCTTAGGCTATATCTTTCGAGTAGGCTGTCCTCGGAGCTTCTAATCAAAGATGGGTTAATGCCGATGTTTGAGAAACAAAAAAAGAAATGTTATAAGTGAAATCTGGTAAAGAAATAGATAGCTGTATCTTATAAACAGATTATATATATATATATTATATATATATATATATATATAATATATATATATATTAATATATATATATAATATATATATATATATATATATATAGTATTTGACTTCCTGAAGTTGTGATTACATGGATGAGAATAACTATCAAACATTAATCCTGATAAGTTATAGCATTATCGTCATGGTATTTTCCGACTGAAAGATCGTCTTTGTCCTCATATCTGCTTTAGTCTGGTATTTATGCAATGTGAGATATTTCGCGAAACCAAGAATTTTTGCTTAACAAAAAGGGGGATGATTAATGAGATCGTATTTCAAAGGAGAGAGCGAGAGAGAGAGGAGAGAGAGAGGAGAGAGAGGGAGAGAGAGAGAGAGAGAGAGAGAGAGAGAGAGAGAGAGAGAGAGGAGAGAGAAGAGAGAGGTTTTAAGCAGATAATCGATTTTATCTGTATCACAAAGTAGGTTTAATTTTTGTAATGACTATAATGACAGAGTCAAATATATATATATATATCTCTCATATTATATATAATATAATAGTATTATATATATATACTATAATAAAATAATATATATATATAATTATGATATATAATAATATATGATATATATATTATATATATATACTATATGATATTATATGATATATATATATATGTAAATTAATATTATATATTATATATATATATACTGTAATATATATTATATATAATTATATATATATATATATATATATATATATATATATATATATAATATATATAATATAGAGAGAGAGAGAGAGAGAGAGAGAGAGAGAGAGAGAGAGAGAGGAGTAAAATAATATCACTGCTTTTTGAACAACTTTTAATGACTCACTTGAGTAACAGTTAAAAACTAGAGAAAATTAAGGCACTCTTTCTGTGTCTCACGTGCGTGAAAATTAAGCCTACAGATCAAGTACATGCAATAAACTAAATCCATCACACACCACCGCAAGCATAATCACCATATATATATAGTATATATACTGATAATACTAATATATATGAGTATATACCTCATATATAATACTATATATAGTATATATATTAGTATATATAGGAGTATGATATTATAGGTAAACTACTATTAAATATATAGGTATATATATATATAAATAATATACTTAATATATAATATATATATATATGGGTATAGCTATAAGTTCTTTCTACCTATCGATATTTAAGTTTTAAAATCGATTTTCGATATATGTGTATCGATTATACCCAAGATACCGAACTAAATTCTTTCATGAAACACACAACACACACACACACATATTATAATATTATAAATATATATATATATATATATATTATATACTATATATATATATATATTATATATATAATATATATAATATATATAATATATATTATATATATATTAAAGAATGCATCTTATTTCCATTGAGTTAATATCATATGAACTTTCATCGTGAAAAATGTTATAAATAAACACAGCTGCCATTTTTAAAAAAATTTTCCGCGTATGCTTTGGTTCTTTATTGTTGGAAAATGATTTGAATTTGAAGGATTTATTCCAAATTTGTGAGAGGATATATGTTAGCATTGCCTGCACCATTTTAGTTTTTGAAACAGATTAAAGGTTTGTAGAAAAGTGTCAATAAAGAATGTGAAATACCAAATAGGAGAAAAGTTTTATTTTTAATGTACTAGTAAACATTGTGGTTCGAAGTATATCTGTGTCTCCGCAGATAATTATTTTTTTCTAATATTAGAATATCCTACTACACTGATGCCCTTTTAATTATGTATTTCTTTTGACATAACGAAACAGTTTCAAGGGTAGTAACCTATTTAGATGCCAGTGAACCATCAGTTATAGAATTGGTTTAATTTTGCAGAGACGTATTATATTACATATTGTTGGTTAGGAATTTGGTAAGGAAAAGTAAAAAAAAAAAAAACAAAAAAAAAAAAAATAAACAAATTGGATTTTGTTTTGGGGGGAGCGTCGAGCTGGCGGGGACATAGAATAATATATATTATTATATATATAATATATATATATTAATATAGTAATAATATATATATAGTAATATATATATATATATATAATATATATATATATATATATATATATATATATATATATATTATATATATTATATATATATATATATATATATATGGTTATTGTAAAGGTGTTGCACGGCAATGTAAAGGGGGCTCGAAGCCGACGGGGTAAGCACAGGGGGGGGACGTTCTGTCCCCATACCCGGCGTAGGGGGAGGGGCGAGGAACCCCCGCGACAGCCCAATATACCAAAGGAACGCGGGTTCCGAGACCCTACCCCGGTAGGGGGGGTATAATAGTCCTACCCCTCGTAGGTTCATGCCCGAAGGCCGAGAGACCTCCTGATCTTCCTGCCATCGGTGCGGTATAGCCTTGGGGGGTATTCTTTAGTAAAAAAAAGAAAAACCAGAATTTAAGTGACGATAAGTGTATTTATTTTAACGAAGTAACGTATAACAAGTTCTAAATAGGGGCTTCAACTCAATATTAATTCTAATTAGTAACAATATTTTTTTTTTTTTTTTTTTTTTTTTTTTTTTTTTTTTAGCATTTTCCGCACTAAAATTGTACCAAGCATTCCAGCAATGTAATCTCCTTTTTCCGCGGCTAGCTGTTGTAGTTTTTAAGATATGGATTGTGGCTCTTCTAGATGCTTAATTAATAGTATATATTAATATATATATATATATATACTATATATAATATATATATATATAATATATAATATATATATTATATTATATAATATATGATAATATAATATAATATATATATATATATATATATATATATATATATATTGATATCGATAGATATCGTAAATCGCGAATATATATTCTCGATATATCGAAATCTGACAGGTCAGAAAGAATAATTAAGGTTTACCATAATATATATAGTATATATATATATATATATATATATATATATAATAGATAATACTATATATATATATATTATATGATATATTTATAACTTATATATATTATACTAATATTATATATATATTATATATATATATAAATATATAGTATAGTAATATAATGGATCAAATGAGTTAGGTGACCTCTCGCAACGGGAGGTCGATTAAAAAAAAAATTTCGCCAAAGTCCCTCTATGAATAGATGTTCTAGGCGTGCAAAATATCGATATATCAAAAAATATCGATATAGCAATATAAATATCGATATAATATCGATATTTTTAATTTTTTTAACATTTTTAGGGGGCTGAGGAGGGACAGAGGAGGACGAAGTCCCCCTGTCGTCAAGCCGGGGCCGCCCGAGAGACCCGACTCTGTAATCTTTGGCGTTCTACCTTGGGTATCTTAGTTTTTAAGAATACTTATATATCTATCTATCAAGTAGTACGCTCGCAATAACGGCGTAATTGGGACCGGACCCTCGCCGTTAAGTGAAAAACGCCGGTAAGTGAATAAGGCTTTTTTGTGTGCCTCGCGAGTGTCTGCAAGCAAAACTACCTACTATGTACTATGTACTAATATATATTAAGTGTGTAATAACACTACCTATAAAACAATGGGAGAAAGGGAAATTTACACAATGTTTTACCTTTAAATATTTATATTTAGTACATTGAATTGTAGATGAAAAAAATAAAAATCATAAAATTTTAAAAATAAAATAGTTTATTTTGAGGATGCCACTTCTTCGTTCGAGACGTACAATAGATGTTAAGCGGAATATTCATTCAACTGAATCCTATCTACAACGACCTCCGTTTACATAACGGTGATTCATCAAATCAGGCAGACGCCGGACCTGGCAAGGGTCGGCTGGTCGGCGATTGCCGAGGGCCCCAGCCCAATGGGGCCTCGGAGAGGCCCCCAAAAATGGATATTATACTTTATGTTTAATGACGCCAGAGTTTTTTGTGTATTTTGTTTGGTAATAATATTACGCATATCTTACAATCAATTTTTAGCAGTTTCCAGTTGGTTTTTGTTTTGGTAGCCTAACTAACTTCTTTTTCGCGACGCTCATTCGCTCAGTCTCGTATTAGGGTTGTAGTTAGTGCAGTGTAACAGTTGTGTCAACATGAAATGTGTGTACCAAAGTGGCACTACGAAAAAAAAAGAAAATCTTTAGACGCTGAAAAAAATTCCAAACGTTTTAATACTGGGTTAACTAGTTCCACTTCTCAGTCGCAAAGTCAGCCTTTGAGAGGCAATAATGATTCATTAAATACATGTAAGTCGAATTAGTTTATTAGCTCATTCACGTATATGTGATTCAAAATTGGAATTATTATTAAATTAATTATTATTATTAATTATTATATTTTATTATTATTATTATTATTATTATTATTATTATTATTTTATTATTTTTAACGTATGATTTTGTGCTTGTTCAAGCCTCCTAAATGTATTGTGCTGTCTACAGAAGAAGATTTTCTTTAGTATATCGGAATAAAATAAAACCTTAATGATTTTAATAACAGTCCACAAGCTTTCGTCCATACCTTCGGACATTTTTCAAGGAGATAGTTTTATATTTTTTTATATTTTAACAATTTTGATAATATAAATATTAGTTTTAAAATAATAACAAAAATAAAACAAAATAATCTATTTAAACGATTAGAAAAGTTAACTATGTTGACTTTTTTTGTATTTAAAATGTTTAAAAATGGACATTTCATATATTTATGCGTCTTCTTCACCTGCAGCGCCTCCTTCAAGAGCTAATGATTCTCCAAGGCGCACAATTCATTAAAATCTTTCTTTCTTGCTAAGAAGCCCCCTTTTATGCTGTTATCGGGATTTTGTGGTGTTCTTTTCTTTAATATGTTGAAATATTTTAGCTCGGCTTATACTTATGCTCGACACTTCTCGAATATGGACAGTGCCGGATTTAGGTTTGAGAGGGCCCTAAGCTATTGAAGGTAATGGGCCCCCCAATTTATATAATGTAATATAATATATATATATAATATATAATATATATATATATATAATATAATTATATATATATATATAATAATATATAATATTATTATGAACTTGTCCTTAAAGAAGTTAACAATATATAGGTCGAAACGAACGATGTAAGTCGATTTTTTCGATTATGTTCAAGCAAATAGTGCGTTAAAAGTTGCCAATAACAAGTTTTTTTTGTGTTTTTTTAAGCTAAAATAATTAAAAAAAAAACTAAAAAAAAATTAACATTGATAAAAAAACAATTACACTTTCTAGTTTCTCTGTTTCTTGGTCCTCTATTCTTCAGTATTTTGGTGAATACGTTACACTGCAGGGATGCACGAGTAGCGTTGGGCGATTTTCGATATATTCAGTTTTTAGTAACTTCCTTTTAAAGGAGGAGTGCCTCATATATATATATATAGTGTAGTTATTATTTATATATTATATATATATTATATATATATATATATATAAGATAATATATATATTAATATAATATTATTAGTATATATATATAAATATGATATATAATATATATATAAATATATAATAGAATATATTTATAAAATATATATTATTAGTATAGTATATATATTATATATATATTAATATATTAATAATTATTATGTATAAACACTGTGTGTAAGTAATATATGTATATATGTATTAATATATGATATATATATATAGTATATATAGTATATATATATACAGTACATTATGATAATACATACATATATAATATATTATATATAATATGATATATTATATAATAATATATTATATACTATATAATTATATATTAATACTATATTATATTATATTAGGTATAATTGATATATATATATTATTAACATTAGGGCACGCATAAAATATAGGTTTTTAAAATTGAAAATATTTTCCTAATTACAAATTAGCATCTGACAAGTAGCTCCTATATTATATTTAAAAATTATGTATAATGTCTTTTACCGCCTGTAGTCATCACCTAAAAGTCCGAAAAATGCTTTAAAAAGTTGTAAACAAAATATTAAAGAATTTATGAGGGAAAGAACGGGTAACCAGGAGTTAAACAAATAAAACATTCAAAAAAAACGTTAAACAGACAAAATCACCACCCTTATCAGATCCAGGAATTTTATGATTACTGTAAAAAACAACGTTTGTCTGCACTTTTTAACGTGTCAAGACGTAGTTACGAAAAAATCTAGTTGCTCAAAATTCCAAAATAAATAAATCAAATAATTAAATAATAAATAAAATAGAATAAATAAAAATAAAATAAATAATCCCGGCCCTGACTACGTGCTCACACAATGAATATATTTTTTAATTCAGGAGACAAAACATACTTATGAAGTAAAAAAATACATAAAAATAATAATTAATTAATCATTTCTATTTGAAAAAAAAGAGGATAATAAATCATCTGGGTACGGTTTGGCTGCTTTGGCAAGTAAACCAGAAAAAAAACTTACGAATCGCGGCAGCATAACTGTGTGTGTGTAGCGTTGTGGTGGTGTGTGTGTGTGGTGTGTGTTGGTGTGTGTGTTGTGTGTGTGTGGTGTGTTAGATTTGTTAGAGTATTTTTAGGGTTTCTTAATTCTTAATTGATATGATATATATATATATAGATATATATAGTATATATTATATATATATTATATAATTATAATATATATATATAATATATATATATATACTAATAATATATATATATATATATTATATATATATAATATATATAATATATATAATATATATAACCAAACTAAAAATATAATTCTAATACTATTATAATAATAATATATTATATATATATATATAAATATATAAATATAATATATATTATATATAATATATTATATATATATAATAATCTAATACTATATTATATGTTGCCCGTAGGTTTATCTAACTTTATTATATATTTTCTTCTTATCTTTTATCGTTTCGGCGTTTCGTCATCTAAAGTTGTTGGGCCTCCCTATAAGCCTCGGGGCCCTAAGTCTATAGCTTTTTTAGCTTATAGGTACATCCCGGCCCTGGTTAAGGGTAATGTTGTGGTGTATCCTAATATAAGCGGCGTTTACATCCACTTCAGAACATTTGAAATCGGCTGCACAGAGATACCACTCCACACCATCCGAACCCAATTAAAGCCTGTCAACGGAGTGAGAGAATCACGAGCTCGAGTTTTCAAGGCTTATAGAAAGATCTTAATATAAGCTTCTTCCAGTCTTTTGCTTTTATATGTTCTTTCAAAATTAATTTTAAATTGTTTTTCTTTACCTATTTTTCTGAACAATATTTCATTTTATAATATACTAAGAGCTTATCTTTTTCATTTCATTGATAGTATTGGCGAATAAATTATTTATAAAGTGTGCTTTAAGGTTTTCTCTATAATATACTGGGGAAGTTAACATATTTATTATTATTATTTATTATTATTAATTATTATTAATTATTATTATTATTATCTATATCATATTATATTTATGTATGTATTATTATTATTATTATTATTATATATAAATCATTCTTTAATTTAAAATTTTCCGAAATGGACCAGTCCCGGACCTAATAATATATATATCTATATATATATATATATAAATATTATATATATAATATATATAATATATATATATATATCTAATATATATAATATATCTACAAAAATATATAATACTATAATATATATGTCCAAATAACGTTACTACCACTCATCACGCTTCGCTTTCGTAATGCCTGCCGTCCATTTTACCTCGTAGTACTTTTAAAATTTGTTACAATAATCGTACCTCGCAGCTACAGTGAATTACATTTTTTCAGAAACTGAAGATCGAATTGCACCTCCTTTCAATTGAGTCTACTCCTAGCACTTCGTCTTGTAGATATGAGATGGAAGAAACTAGGCCTGCTGCAATCAGCCACTATTAGATCGCCCTTAATTTTGAATTCAGTAACGTCGGCTTCTCTCGGCAGAGTGATTCATCAAGAACTAATACCAGTTCTACACAGAAAATGATGATGAAGAGAACCACCATGTGACGCCTGATGCTGCTCAGAAATGCTGCTACGCAACAGCTTGTATGTTTCATCTGCCCAACGAAATGAACCCCAATGGAATTAAAAACTTTTTAGTGAAGAAGCAACGCTATTCCAAAGTTAGGAAGAAAAAGCGAGCAAATTGTCATTTGAGCCCTTCAAAACTTAATTACCGACCATTTACCGGAAATTTTGTAAAATTCACGAGATAATGTTATCATATTTACGATAAGGACTCAACAGAGTATATCGCTCCAGTTTTATCGGCTTTTGGAGAATATAGATAATGAGATCTAGCATTATTACCGACATGATCTCTCCTAAGCATATTTATAAATCTGTTGAAATTCAAGAAGACTCTCGTTATTATCAACTCGCAGCGAAGGTAGCTTTCCCCCAACCAAATTAAGGTCATCGATATTCAACTCTTCTGACTATGTAACCAACCACCAAGCGAGAAAGAAAGTCTACACCGAAGTTTTGGTTGTTCAAGCGTTTAAACTTGTATAGTTTGTTTATTGGATAAACAAGGTCTTGCGTACCGAGGGATAAAGCAGAAGGGTCTTGAATACTCTTTACGTCTAACAGATAATTATGGTAATTTCCTCGAACTGGGTCATGTTGGTTGCCAAATTATGATGTTGATGTTACAAAAATCAGTCAGATAAGCCACTGGAAAGGTTAACTAAAAGACCGCCATTTTTGTTAAAAGTAACCTTATCAGCAAGCTACTTTAAATAATTGGTTTCGATGTTCCGTGATATGCATTATTGAAAGACTCTTCAATGATACAGCATACTATTCAGCGTGAGGTAGGATAGTAACTCAAGATGCTAGCTGTGTATGGACCGAGTTGGCGATTTGCCGTCGCTATGGACTTTCAAGGAAAGATATATGAAAGTCTTTTAAAAGTAACAGTAGTCGATGATTCATCTGGATTGGCTTTGTGCGAGCTTATAAAATCAGAATTTAGCCAACTGTGGCATTACACCATCAAATATTAATTTGCTTGGATCATTTGACGGAGCTAAACATATAGGAAAAGTGGTGTTTTAACGGTCCGTACAAGAGCTCAGTTCAAAAAAGGAATGAAGACTCTTATTTTACACTAACTGTATGGACACATGCGTGAACCTTGGTAGTAGCTGATCAACAGTAACTTGCCTCCAAGCAGCAAAACTTAGTTGGATGGGGAAGAAGTCAGTTGTTTCTTAGTTCGTCCTTATAAAAAAGAATGGCCGTATGGATGTGAGAGGGAAACAAAAAAGAAAACATATTGCAAACAATAAAAAATGCACAAGGCAAAAATGGACCACAAGTGGTGGAGCCAGACATAAAAGCTCTCTTCTTCAATTCACTGGGTAAACAGCCCAAAAAATCTGTCATGCGGTTTCCTCAGCATATTTAGACTAAATTTTGGTGTTCTGAGATCAATAAATCACCGTTGGTTTTGCTGCTACAGGTCAACTTCTGAGATACAGCCAAGTAGGCCTAGATACCTGACAGCTATACATTATGATAAAATCATATGTATAGCTAGTCAGGTAGGGCCTATGGCTGTATCTCAAAAAGTTGACCTGATAGAGGAAAACCAAGGGTGATTTTTGAACTCAGAACACCAAAATTAGTCTAAATATGCGGAGGTTTTGAGTTCAATTCCTATATTTCTGGAAGAATATAGCGAATTATTCATATATAAAATGGTTGCTTCTGATGTGTTTCTGTTTCAAAATGACTAATTGACCTTTTTTCTTTCTTTTCAGAGTTTTGATATGGCTTCAGCGCGACGGTCATGCAGGAATAATCCTGACGTTTTCTGCTACAATCTGCGGAGAATACACGCTGGCAATGCACAGGAAGGGCATCACAAGCTTTGTGAAGCGCGCCTACCAGGCTTACTTTCAAATCAAGCTGGGTGACCAAGATAAGTCCCTGGCACCGCACAACGTGTGCAACGACGTGCGTGGAAATATCTCCGGCGGTGGCGCAGAAGGGCACGAAACTTCACTGAAGTTTGGATTGCCGATGGTTTTGGAGGGACCGTCTGAGACCATGAAAATACGGGAATTGTACTTTGCGCATCGGATACTACTGGCATCAAAACCGGAAGAATATCGGAGCAGCCTCCATACCACCGACCTTCCATCTACCTACCGCCGTCCAGTTGCTACTGCGAAGAACTTCTGTACCCCAGCGTGCAAGAGCTTCCTGACAGCGACGGACGTAGGCCAGCTCGACGTGCATATGAAGGGAGGAGATGCAGATAGGAGAATGACACAAGATGGTCCCAGCTCCCTTTCACAAATGGTGACTTAATGATCTGGTTCGGGATCTCAGCCTTGTCGAAGACTGTCCGCCGGCAAGCCGTTGGCCTCGCAGACTCCAAAGAGAGAAAATCTACTCGGTAGGACGCCGTTACACGTTCCTTCGTCGAAAGGCATCATGGACCTAAACATGGGCTACGTCTGAGCGAGGAGGAAGACCTTCGTGTACTGCCGAGATTCGCCGCGGTCTTCTGCTAAACTCTCGCGCTCCTCACATATATCCTAGAGATTGGCGACTCTTCATAGACAGTAGCCAACGCCTTTGAAGAGTGTGCTCATACACAACGGGAACTGAGTTCGCCTCATTCCCCTCTTGCGCAACCTCCACAACCCTCAAGAGAAATAGAAGCAGTCAAGTAACGCTCGACAAAATCCATATCAAGACAGCACCAATGGAATCATCTGCCGTCGAGCTTAAGATAGGTGAAACTTTCCTACTTGGTCAGCAGGTCGGGTACACATAAGTTACCCAATGCTTCCTTGTAAGGGACAGTCGGACAGAGCTAGCACTAGTGAAGAAAGATGGCCCGCGCGAGAGGCAGTAGTACCCTGCCTCACATCATTACAACGAAACTTATTGACCGGGAAAAGATTTGTTCCCACCGCTTCACAATCAAGCTTGGGTAATGAAACATTCACCGCGCGCTCTGGACAGGAGAAATGGGAGGTGCTTCAAACTACCTGTGCACGACCTTCCCTGGAGTCCACATTGAGAACTGAAAGGCCGGCATTTTTCGATGGCCCACAGATACGGGCAAGCTCATCAAGGACATCAGAGTTTTCGAAAAAACTCCATGAACATGGCTAGAGTGGCGCCAACCTGAGGTCGGTTGTGGCAGGTGGGGTGAACCATACCTTCTTTCTGGTGAACAAGACAGTCCAGCAAACCTAACCGGCCATTCTGCATCAGCAGCATTAACAGCAACTTTACCACAAAAACCGTCAAGGTGTTAACTGATGAGTATAATAAAAGATTGCAATTTATATCCCGTTCTCACACAAACTGGAGCAGCGCGTAATTCTCATGAAATATAACCTGATAAGGTGCGGTTCAACGCGCGAGAGACGCAGTGATGAAAGGGTTCCAGTCAGAAAACAAATGACCGTGCAAACTATCGGAAAGGAGAGGTACCAGTTAAAGGAGGGGGACCAATGTCATTCTGCTCGCGGACTACGCCGGATACGCTAGAACGAAGACACACCCAGCAGAGCTGCTATCACAACATCGAAATCGAGGAAACTTTGTGCAACTAATCGCACTCATATAGTACATGTAAATCTAAACACTATCAAGTGTAGATTCGAGTATATAATTAAATAATGAATTTGGATACGGTTGACTTTTATTTTCCCAGGAAAAACGAAAAAAAAACCGAAGTGTTTATGATCCTCAGAGAAAACTCTTCAAAACAATAATAGTTTTTTTCGGTTAAATGTCGTAAGCGAACCAGACCAAGACAAACCCAGACGATCTCGAAAAACAACAGAAAGGGCATTATCTTTTTCGCGATCAGCGCCTCTCAAATAGCGTACCTAATTCGTCTGCGAAGCAAACCCCATGGAGCGATTTTCCAAAATTGTTTTTTTGTTACCACCCGCGCCCCCCAGGATGAACAATTATCGAGAGGATTTATAAGAATTGGAGAAAAGCGTAAACGCAGAGAAACTAACTAGCAATTTAATCTTATCCGTTTTAAACCCCGAATATCAAATGTAACAAAATGATCAGGCAGAAAATTTAATCAGAATCCATGTCCGAAATTTAGATAAAACCTATTTTATGTGCTATTGTTTCATTTAATCATGATGAATATCTTGTATACTCTCCCCATTTTCAAAGTATTCTACAAAAGTAAAAACTATTGACTATCATCAAACAGGCCTGAAACTTGTAGAAGAACTGCTTCAACAAGTTAGGAGATCAAAAAGCGAGATAACAACTTTCAGCTCTGTATTCAAACAAAACAAATATATGCACAAGTAAGCAGGTTAATAGCAAATTAAGAAGAAAAATATGATGTAGAAAAATAGAATTAGATATCAAGGAAAAAAGAAAAACTTCAAAGAAAAAGGTAATGCTTGGTGAAGAAAATCATAGATGAAGCTCATAAGGAATCTCAACTGCCAAACCATAAAAGTTGATTCTTTGTCGTGTTTTAGAAGAAAGATCGTGCCAGGACAGGACAAACTCCCATTAAAAGAATAAAAACAACGACAACTAAATAGAGGCTGAGAAATCTGGTGAATTTGGCGAATGTAGAACTCTGAATAAATTTGTGAAAAAGCGATCAAAATCATTAATGTACTCTGTCCCAGCTACTAACTAATGCCAAAACAAACACGTTTTCGCACGAGTAACCGCGTGTTTTCATCCCACCATATCATGCGCCTTCAATATTCTGTCATCAGTTCTCTGAAGAAACCCATTAGACGTAACACCACACATTCGATAAATCTGGATAGTATCTACAAACAGGAACCTAATAATTATAGCTCTACAAGTTTGTAAACGGGTACACTCTCCCATAGCAACAAGATAAAAAAATTCATTGTCATTAGATAAACACACAGATACACTATCAACATGTGAAGAAAAAGGGTTCATTTTCATAAAACACACAACTGAATCTAAACATGAGTTTAAAGAACTTCAGAATATATATAGACTACACTATATTTAAAGTCCATTAGATGCTCTATACTTAATTATCTAATCTTCCATTTCTGAATCTACGAAAGAGACCATGTTTTAGTATATACTTGGATAAAAGTAATCGTTATTAAGATGAAGTAACCAGGACCCAGTGCAAGGACTGCCAAAAAGACTTGTTAGGTTATACACATCTTCATACGTACAACATATCTAACCTTTCTCTAGTTTGCTGTGTCTGTACTCTGTACCAAGGGTAACATCATCAGGCAAGTTTTTCTTGTTTTATTATTGATCATATTTTAATTATGTAACAATATTATAATATATCATGTTCTTTGTCTTCTTTTCAATAGGCTTGGGTTTTTTTCCCGATTACCGATGTGACTTGTGTCCCTTTATAATAATTACTGAGGTATTACAGTAGGTTTTAGAAATAAATCTAACAGTTCACAAGAGAAAAAAACCTAAAAAAAGATTACAACAATCCATTTTTGGTAATAGACACACTCGTAATAGTTCGGTAGTACGTATTTTTTCCCTCTGATATCAGGAACAAAAAGGTAACGATATATAAAAAATATAATACAACTACTTTAATAAATAAGTTATTGTGAAAGAAAGACCACATCAAAATAGCTTACTTTTTCCCCTCAACATATTCCCCAAGATACATAAATAGGACTAAATGTCACTTATTAAGGCCAGTCGCAAGCCTACCTATTATTTCACAACATTACAATTCCAAATAATCCTTCCTCTAATTTCCATGTCAATTTTAGCGCCTCCCTTTCCCATCATAGACCGAGGACCCCCCAAAGGAAGCTTCAGGTATTTCCGGGCCTAGGGTGATTTGTGAGAAAATTGGTATGTATGAGTCTGGGCTATCTCTCTTTCACCATTAACTTTTATTAATATACCCATTCTAAGTTCTCTTTTTAATGTAAGCTCCGTTTGCGAACTTCTTTCTTTTCACTGGAATACTAATAACGAAGACATTCTTAACAACTAATAAATTTATATACAGTGAAAAAGTCTATGGAGAAAGATTGCGACATAGATGCAGAACACACGCATTCGAAGACAGTAAACCAGACTGAACCGCATGCATGGCAATAACGACGAGCTCAACCCGACCAGCCCGCACGTGGCGATAAGCGTTCTGTCTCGATAGATCGGCTATACACATACACAAGCTGAAGCGTTTCCTTCCGTTCCTTCACGCACAAAACCTCAGAATAGTAAGAGCGACCACGTTAATTGGCAGAAACGGAACCACAATATGGCCGTTCAAATGCCGAGTGCTCGTTATTGTCGTAGGTGCTCCTGTAATATAATATATACTATATATTATATAAAATTATATAAATACATAATAAACATATATAAATATATAACTAATATAAATAATAATACCAATATATAATCTAATAAATAATATAAATAACACTATGATGAACGACATCTGCCTTGTATAACACTCAGTAATACCTAAATACGCAGTAATATAGAAAAACAATTAGATATATTAATTAACATAATAATGCTATATAAACATAACTATAAAAATATAATAACGAATAATATACATGATAGAATCAATCATATAATTTTAGAGCTTCACCATTTCATTTAAATATGTTAGTATATATATATAAATATATATATATATAGATTAAATAATATATTATATACATATATATTATAATATATATAGCATATATAAATTTTTTACTTACTTTTACTTAAATTTAACACAGCAACTACAAGACACGAATCCAGAGTAAAAAAATACTAGTACGCCAGCATGTTACAATATTACTTTATCCACGCGCCCCCATATTTAGCAACTCCCTGCTTGGGGTATTTACGTTTCTTACATCGAGCCGCCTAACCCCACCACGAATCTTCAACCCCCGGTACCCTTTTTCGGTAAAAATTTGCAAAACAGTTTCTGACACACCTGTCTACATCTCTTTATACTATTAAAATAACAATTTTTAAAGAGAAAATCACCACTGTAATAAAGTCATTCCACAAATAAAAAAACAAATGTACAAGTAATGAGTACAAATTGTATAATTATCAAATTCACAATCAGAATTAATTTAAGCTTCTCACACATAAAAATATTTCTCTTATTAGGCCAAGAACCTTTCGGGACTCATAACATTTACATTAGCGCTGAGGTAAGGGAGTCAGTCCTATGGAAAATTGCCTAATATATATATACTATATTATTATTATATTATTATTATCATGTTCGTATTATTTCTTATTAAGGACATACTAAATTATTTATAAATTCTTTTACATTCGATTTGTTTTAATAAATTATGTCTTCCATTTATTTTTAGGCGCCTAAATCAACTTTCACATATATAAAATATATAATAATATATATATATATATATATTAATAATATATATATTATAATATAATATATATATATATATAAATAACCTAGATATATATATCTAATAATATATAGGTCTGAGAGACCTCATATCACATCGGTTGATAAAATGGCCCGAAGAAGATGGGAAGTCTTTCATATTGGGTGAATTTTTTTTCTGCTCAGATACCCCTGTTATATATGGGTCTTATTCGCCCATGTATTGAACCTCTGTCTCACATTGACGGTGGATCTGTTCCAAACCCTTCCTTTTGGGATAAGGCTGAGACTAAGGCTAAGAGACTATAAACTGTCCCCTACTTTTGACTCCCTTGATCCCTCTTTCTCTGCCACGTATCATATTGAGCTCCCTACCTTTCTGTAGGATACAACCGGTAAGATAAGAAACGCGAAGGAGAATTGCCTTCGCAGTTTCCTCCCACCACGGCGTCGCCCTCGCCTACCCTCACAACGAAAATTGGTTCTGACCATAATTGGAACTCCTAAGGATCGCTTCCCGTATGTGTGTGCCTCTCTTTCCAAGTCACACTCTGTTGTGACCCTCTTTCCCTTAATCCTATTTTCCCTGCAGGTATTCAAATTTTTCCTCTCCTTAATGTTTCACGTCCTGCGCCCCTTGAGAATGTTAGCACAAGTTGACTGGTGGTTACTGCCCATCTTTTTTGTTTTTTTGTTTTTCTCTTGTCTAGTTTTTGTTTTTTTTTATTTTAAATTTTTTTGCCCCATCCTTGAAAAAAGGGCCCTACGCCAGTGTATGGCGGCATCGGTGTCAATATCACTATATATTATATTAATATATATATTATATATATAATATATATAAATATTATATTAATTTATATATTATATATCTATATATAATATATAATATATATATAATTATATTATCGTAATTATTTTTTAAAATTAACTTCATTTCCGCCACACTTATGGCACAGTTTTCCAATTGGGTTTTTGATGACTGGATTCCGCGAGTGTATTGCGATCTGTGATCATGGAACTGGTGAATGCATTACGTCCATCAGTTATTATCCTTTTTAAAATTGCTGTAAATAATCAATCTTAATAATCCATTTATAATTATGAAAACTTAATTTATTAATTAAAAAATTGCTCTGAGAGTCCCGGTGCAAATAGCACAAGAAATTTCAAGAATTTTCAATACCGAGTATATGAAGTGGCTCAAAGAGTAAAGTTCGCCTTAAATTGGGCTACGCCTTGAAAATTCACACAATATGACATTTAATAAAAATAGTTAAAAATCCCAAGTTATTGGGACCCTTGGTTACCTGTCACCCCCCTAGAACAATGGGGTTAGGGAGCTGGAGCTGCCCCCCCATGTTTCATTTTTGTTAAAAAATCAACCGGATTCTTCTTAATTCATTGGTCAAAAAAAACTATGACGTACCAATTTCAAGCCGAAAGAATATTTATATTCGATATAGTATACTATATATATAATATATATATATATATATATAATTATAATATATATATATAATATATATATATTATATATATATATATATATTATAGTATTATAATAATTATATATATAATAAGTCCGATATGTATAAACACACAATGAACTCTTTTATTAATCAAAATTTTTTCTAAAGTAAAACTGATACAAAGAACCGGCATTCGATTTTCTCTCTTTTGACAGAGTTTGGAAATTTCATAAACTCCCTGATTATAACACAGATAATAAATACTTATTTGACATAAAAGTTTTACATCAATCAACAGTTCATAATTACATTAATTTAAACAATCGAATTAACCTGTCAAAGTATGATAGGCCTGTCGATTTGCAGAATTTTCATTTTGAAAGTTTTCCCACCCA
>JABUQX010038979.1:0-2500 GCA_015478945.1 Trachelipus rathkii
AGAAAAGGAAGAATTTAATATGTTGCCTCTTAGTTTTAATAAATACGGGGATATGAAATTCGGTTCGAGGTTTAAGGTTTAGCATATTATATATATAAATATATATATATATATATATAAATATATATATATATATATATAAATATATATATAATATATATATATATATATATTATAATATATATATATATATTATGTATATATATATATATATATATATTATATATAATATATATATATATATGAATATATATATATATATATAATATATATATATATTATAATATATATATATACTAATATATAATATATACATTATATATATATTATATATTATTATATATATAATATATATAATTTATATATATTAATATATTATATATAATATTATATATATATATATTAATATATTATATATATATATATATATATATATATATATATATATATATATATAATACTATCTGATTTGCCCCAAGATTTTGCGCAACTGAGCCGCCAACTGTCTATATATATATATATATATATACTATTATATATATATATATATATATATATAATATATATATATATAATAATATATATATATAATATATAATATAAAGTTCATGAAATATCACTCAACCTTTGCCCCTCCCTAAATGAAATCCTGCCTACGCCCTATATATAGTAGTAGTTATATATATATATATAGTATATATATATTAATATATATATATATATATATATATAATATATAATATATATATATATATATATAGTATATATATTATATATATATATATATATATATATATATATAATATATAACCAATTGGTTTATAAAACTTGGTTAATGTTATTTTTAAAAATAATATTAAAATATAAAAATTAGCTGAATATATAAATTGTAAGGTAATTTTATTTAAAAATTAAAAATGTTTTAAACTAGCAACAAAAGGGTTAGCGCTCTGTTGTCAGAATTTCTAATTAGTGGGAAAAATTTATTAAGCTATAGAATTAGCCGTTGGCGATACCGGGCTACGCGAAGCAGATAAGGTGCGAAATTTGCGGATTGCGATAGTGGACTGGCGAAGCAGAAAAAAAATTTGCCGAAACTGCGAAATTGGTGCGGACTATACAAAATAGTGTTGCGGGTGCCCTACCTCTGATTATAATATATATATTATATATTTATATATAATATATATATATACTATATATATATATATATATATATTATATATATATATATATATATATATATATACTATATATATATAAATATACAGTATGTCACCACCACTCACGGGCAAGCCCTATTCAAGGAGGGGGTTTGCGTGCCTTAGAAAGTCAACAACTAAAGTAATTACGCAGATCGAGCACAGACTCAGGCTTGGAAATGGGTAGATTAAATTCAGCAGCAACACAGAAGGTGAAAGAGAATTCCCACAGAACAGATTTGGGCTGGAAAGAAGGAAGCAGCCGCAGTGAACTGGTCTGAGTTACTACCATCAACACAAAAACTCATGTCAGAACACAGCACCCCCTAGTGCTATCGAGGAACGACGTGAAGGTGGAGGTGCACGAGTGATAGCTCCCCGAGCACCTGCCTGCTGCAAGTATGCTATAGAAAAGAAGATAAAGGCACCAACATCGCGCCGCAAAGATAGAGGGTCAAGTGAATTGTAAAGTACAGAACAGTTTTAAGCCTTTTGGCCTTTGACTGACCCTATCTCAAAGCCGGGTGAAACCAGAGTCCCCCCCAGATATGAAAACAGTATTCCATTTAAGGGTGGTTGAGGCCCTTGTATAAGCTGGAGCAACTGAGAAGAGGAAAAAAAGTCTTGCCAGTCTAAAACAGAATTCCCTAGTTTCTTTGACGGCCGCCGTGCTAGCAACCATTGTGGATGTGAGGTTTCCAAGACATTTTTTTGTTTATGTAAGGCCAAGGATGTTTATATTACAACAGGAAGAGACGAGAGAACCGTCGAAAGAGATAGAAAATTTAGAGGTGCCTTGAAAGGGATATTTGTAGATGTTGAGTTTTTAAAGAGGTAAATTTCCATAAAGTTGAGAAGTCCCACCCAAAATTCTATCCAGATCAAGCGAGAATAGAATCGGAAAGATAAGACGAGAGCCAATTCTAGAAGTAAAAGAAGGAGCAGAAATTGAAATGAGTTGAAGAATGAAGGGTCGAGTCATCAGCATATGAGTGAATAGAGTTAGATTATGCAGGTGAGAAGAATCATTAATGAAAAGGAAGGAATAAAGTAGAGATACGACCAGAACCCTGAGAACAACCAACTATTGACAGAAAAAGAAGACAGTCCTCCATCAACAACAGCCCGATTTTGAGCGAATTTCAAAGAAAACTTAGAACATAAGTAATGCAAAGAGAAGGAGGAACGAAAGGAGGGAAGCTTGGGAGAGCAGTGACGCGTGCCATACCCGGTCAAATGCTTTAGATATGTCAGCGCGATCCACGCAGTATCCCCGTAGTTCCTAAGGGCGGAATACC
>JABUQX010038979.1:5000-7500 GCA_015478945.1 Trachelipus rathkii
GCCCACTCTAAAAGCAAAAGAGGGAGCAGATTGAAATGAGTAGAAGAATAGAGAGTTGAGTCATGGGCATAAGAGTGAACAGAGTTAGAAGTACAGCTGAGGAGATCGTTGATGAAAAAGTAGGGAATTAAAGTTGGAGATAGAACGGAACCTTGCGCAACACCAACCAATAACAGGAAAGGAGGAAGAGGTCGCTCCATAAACGAGTGCTGATATAGAGCGATCGAAGAAAACTAGACAAGAGTAAGCAAAGGAATGGAGGAAACCCAAAGAAGGGAGCTTAGAGAGCAGTGACGCGTGCCAAACCCGGTCAAAAAGCTTTGGATATGTCACAGCGCCACCACGCAAGACTCCCATGGTCCCTAAGGGCAGAAGACCATAATCAGTAGATAGGCAAGTATGTCACCAGTTGACCTCGACGCCGATAAGCCATTACTGATGATCTGAAAGAAGGAATGAGACTCCCAATGATCCAGGAAATGAGATTAAGAAGAGTTTTCAAAGATTACGTAGAATACAAAGTGAGAGCTATCAGGGCGATAGTTAGAAGATCAGAACGGCTTACCTTTTTCGGATCGTTGGAATTTGGCGCCTCAGCCACTGGGAGGAAAGTATAGTTTAAGACACATAGAGAGTAGAGTGAACGAGGGCAACAGGCGCCAGCCCAGAAAGCACACCCTCCTCCAAACACCGGGAGGAATGCAGTCCGGGCCACTAGCCTTCCTGACGTTCATAGATCAGGATACCATGCACATGATACATGTGTAATCACAGGTAAAGACATGGCAAACCGAGAGGAGAAGGAGTAGGCAGGAGGATCCAAGCATCGTCCAGGGTAGAAATTTAGATGAAAAAAGGAGCCGAGAGATTGGCCTTTTCAGAAGGAAAGTTAGCAACAGAACCGTCAGAGCGAATAAGGGAGAAAGGCAAGATTTAACAAAAGTTGTTAGAGATGTTTTTGGCAAGGGCCAAGAATTTTACTGTAGGAGAAACCAAGCAGGTTGTCGCACCTTCTTTTAGTGAAAGTGCGCTTAGCCTGTCGAATAGTATCCCTCCAACGATCCGAGCAGAATGAAAATTAGTAAGAGTGATAGGTGAAGAGAACGAGAGTTTTTTCCATGCCGATACGCGATGTCCTCTCCTTAATGGCGCCGAGAACAAGCTCATCGAACCATCGATTTTGGGAGAACAAGATTAAGTTGAAGAATATTATGAACCTGTCATCCCATCGGTTATTACGGCCCCCACCTTTTCAGCAGTGACCGAAGCATCCTCTGAGTCAAAGCAGGATTCATCATTCCAAGAGTAGTTAGCCAAAAACAACGCAATTCCCCAATTAGCCCGATTTAAGTGCCAGAAAATATGTTTAGGGCATGGGTGGAGCTGCTGGAAGAAAGTGTTATAATTAAGAACTACAAGATTGTGGTTAGAAGTTTGCCAATAGGAGGAAAATGGTGTATTTGTAAAGAGAAGGAGTAGTAGGTAAAACATAAGTCAAACGTTTTAAGAATTGGTTAAGGCGATTTGGAATGTGTGCAGGTTTCCTAATTAACTGTTCCAGATCGTTGAGATTACTGAATGTTTTTGGCGCTCCTCCCCGCTGCATCAGTGTGAGAGGAGAACAACAACTCAGTGTGGTGTACGTTGAAATCCCTAAATAGAGGACTTCAGCATTTGATGGGAATTAATAACAGTAATCAATGAGAACGTAGTAAAGAAATAGTCAATAAAAATTTGAAAAATCTTTTCCATAGGGGACAGTAGCAGAAACACAAGATAATGAAAGTAGTAGGGAGAAAGATTTTTAGCCAAATGGAATATCGAAATTAGGAGATTCAAGATTCTCGAGACGTGTTACAGGAGGGTTTATGTTTATATAGGCACAGACACCACCATTTAGACGGAAATTATAAAACACGTTATAAGTTAGAGATATTAAGTTTATTTAAAAAAGAATCCCTGGCCATGGGTCTCAGACAAAAATAAAATGTTAGGTTGAGATTTAGAGAGGTGATATATTCCACAGATTCGTGATTAGCACGCAGGCCGCGAACGTTAGCAAAGTCAAATGGAAACCCGCCTGCGGCCCCACCCCCCATCTACTTCGAACCTGTCATTCGATCAGCCGCTCGCACAAACAAACGCACACAACCTCCAAAAGTTCAAAAATATTCACGTTTACTCAATCCACAAACACAACACACACACACACCACACACCACACAACACACACACACACACACACACACGACACAAGCCGATCGTGTACTAAACAGTAAACACTAAAACTAATGTTAAACAGAAAAAAAAAAGAAAAAAAGTATAAAAGGTAATGGTAAACTTGGGATATTTAGGTTAAAACCTAAAAAAAACTTTAGACGTTTTCCAATGTCAATAAAAAAAAACACAAAAACAAAATTTTATAAGTATGTTAAATATAATGTTTAAAAATTTGCACGTTTACTCAATCTACACACACAAAACATACACACACAAACAA
>JABUQX010038979.1:15000-20000 GCA_015478945.1 Trachelipus rathkii
GAAGTGTATCATGACCCCAGCTCTCTCCAAAGGACCACTGTATATTGCAAACACAGTCAGTCCCGTAAGGAATAACAGAATTGTGCTCAGCTATATTAATTTGAGTGACCGACAATTCCATTTGAAAAAAGGGATAATTCTAGGTAACAGTTATCCAATAATTAGCAAATCAGCTGAAGAAAGCCCAGACATAAGCGGACACAAACGTGTAGTGTCAGCCAATGTAGCCACATGCTCCAAAGGTCTTTCTAAGACAGAGCTAAGGCAGGTATACCGAGAAATTATCGAAGCAAAGATGTCAAAAGAAGATGCTGAGAATAGCATACTAGAGAAACCAGAATACTTGGAAGATCTACTGAACCTTTTGATGGAGTTTCATGATGTACTAGCACTCGACGATGATGCTGTCCCGGTCTGTCCACTTCAGAAATTTAAAATTGAACTACTCCCTGATGCCCCTAAAGTCATCTTTCGTAAGCAATATAGGCTACCTCATAGGTACTTGCAAGATATCGATGATTTTACAGATGCAGCGTTGGAAAAGGGATATATCAAGGCTTGTTACAGCCCACATTCTTCCCCATTACTCGTAGTGGCAAAAAAGAACAGCTCAAAGCCTCGGGTATGCGTTGAATCGCTACCTCAATTCTTACAGCATTCAGGACGTCTTCCCTCTTCCATCCATAGAGGAGATATTCACCTCCCTAGGGGGCAATGCCGTTTTTACCTCAGTAGATCTCCTCGATGCATACAATGCGTTAGAAATAGAGGAAGAGACACAGAAATTAATGGCATTTAGGACCAGAAAAGGCCTCTTTTGCCCCACTCGCCTCATGTTCGGCCATAAGAACGCCCCAAGCGTGTATGCGCGCGCCATGATAATTGCCTTAAACCAACTTCTAGGGCCCGTAGCACAAGTCTATCTTGATGACGTACTAGTGTTAGGAAAGAACGTACCCGAACACTTCGAAAATTTGAGAAAAGTACTGACCGCTTTTAGAGAAAACAATTTAAGGGTAAAACTGTCCAAATGTAGCTTCCTACAATCATCAGTTTTGTACTTAGGATTTAAGATAGGTAGAGATGGAATCAGTCCGGATCCTGCGAAAGTCGAAACAATGAAAAGTTTCATCCCTCCGACAAATGTCAAGGAGACACAGTCCATTCTTGGTTTCTTCTCTTATTTCCGCTTTTTAATAGACAATTTCGCAGTCGTTGCACAACCACTGTATGATTTAGTAAAAAAGAATGTCCCCTTTGTATGGACGAAAAAACACCAAAAGGCATTTGACACTTTGAAAGATAAATTGGTGGTACAACCACAGCTCACTTTCCCTGATTACAGCAAAGAATTCTTCGTGAATACAGACGCGTGCGATTACGGAATAGGGGGAGTGTTGTACCAGCTCACAGACGACGGGAAAGAGAAACCCCTTTCCTTCGTCTCCCGAGTACTCAGAGGAAGTGAGAAGAATTACGATACGATAGAGAAGGAGTGCCTGGCCGTAGTGTTTTGCTTGCAAAAGTTCAAAAACACGGTCTTCGGCTATAAGGTCACCATTATCACTGATAATCAACCCCTTTGTTTCATCTTCCGCAATAAGCAGCAGACTGGACGGCTAGCAAGATGGAACTTGTTCGTAAACAGTTTCTCCCCCACTATTGTCTATAAAAAAGGTAAAACAAATATCCCGCCAGATTATTTGAGTAGACACCCAGCACCTAACGTTTTTGTAATGAAAGCTGTGTTAGAAAACAGGGGTGATTTACCTCGAACAGACTTTGTCCTGAGCAGGAAAACCTTCATAAAAGAACAAGAAAAATGTCCAAGATTAGGTAAAATGGTGAAATGGGTTAAAGAAAACCCAAAGACCTATCCACACATTCTTATTAAAGGTGTCTTATACTACGCCACACAAAGCGATCCTTATGTCATACAGGTCCCAGACAGTATGATCTACACGGTGATAGACCAATGCCATGCCTCGCTGGGCAGCGGACATGGAGGGCCTGTAAGGACAGAAAAGAGAGTGAAGGAAAAGTACGCTTTTCCCCACTTAGCAAAATTGGTGAAAGAATATTGCAACCAATGTGTATCATGTGCTAGAGTAAAAGGTCGCAAACCTCCAACAGCAGAGATAAACAGATGGCCTTTGCCCTACACACCCTTTTCACGCGTCCATGTCGACAGTATTGGAAAACTCCCCACTTGTACCGAGTCAGGAGCCAAGTACATACTAGTATTCCGTGACGTTTTGACACGTTACGTCGAACTAGTGCCTTGTAAAACTAGGACAAGTAAAGAATTTGCCCGAGCACTACAAGAGAGGGTCATATGTAGACACAGTGCTCCCCAACTTCTTGTGTCCGACAACGCCCAAGAGTTCACAAGCCAGGTATTTAAGGACTTGTGCAAGGCCTGGAGAATAAAAAAGGTAGAGATCTTGCCTTACAAAGCATCCCAGAACGGAGTTGTGGAAAGAATCAATGCTGATATTGAGTCTTTCCTACGACACTATGTCAATGACAACCACAAAGATTGGGATAAATATCTGAGTTTCGCCCAAATCGCGATAAATTCCGCTTATAATCGATCTATCGGTTCCTCCCCACATTTCCTCTTGCACGGCTACATAAAAAGAGTTCCTTACGAAATGCCAGATTATGTTTCTCCTTTTGTAAATAAGCCAGAGAAAATGAGGTTCATTTCAGATGAGGTGGATGTGCTGATAGAAAGAATCGATAATATAAGAGATTTGGCCAGAGAAAGGTTGGAGGAAGAAACAACTAAAACGTTGGAGCAACAACATAAGAAAGCAAAGCAAAGAGAATTCAAAATCGGAGACTACGTTTTCATCCGAGCAGTCAAGAAGCCTCATCATAGTTCAAAACTATGTCCCAAGTTTGAAGGGCCATATATTGTCCGATGTTTGAGAGGACCAAACAAATTGATGGTAATTTGCTTGAGTTCAGGTAAGACTTTCCCTGTCCATGTGGACAATGCCAAGGTAGTTGCCGCAGAAAAGTTTGCAGATACACGGTTCGACTTTACAAACGATGAAGTTTGGAATCCTCACGAGGTTAAAGAGATGTTAAGCTCCAAGGAAGGTGATGAAGCCAAGAAGGATGAAGATGCACCTGAAAGTGATTCAGAAACTGGTTCAGAAGTAGAGGAAGATGCAGAAGACCAATCTCCCACACCAGAACCGTCACCTTCCCGTTATTATTTCCCAACTCCTCCAACACAAACAACCCAATATGAACACAACCCTCTTCCAGATCCACCACAGCCGTCAACTCAGTTCGAATACAATTCGCCGACAGCTCTTCCACCACAGTCAACACAGACTAGAAACTATTGGGAAAGCTATCAAGCCCCCATAAAAGAACCTATCCCGGTGGAAACCAGAAGATGTAGCGATGAAGTGGTAGAACAAAAGAGACAGAACGACGAAGTTGTAGAAAGAAGGAGATATAGCGATGTAGTCGCAGGAAGAGCACGTGTTGACAAAGAATTCATCTGTTCCACTCCTAGAAATGACTTCATAAGAACACCCTCTCACCCCTCGGGTCAAAGAAGAGAGTTTAGACCATCCTTGTCACCCATACAGCAAGAGATTTCAGTAGATACCCAGGTTAGAGAAATTACACAGGAGCCACCCGCAAACGAAGGTGAAATATACGGAGCCTACGGCGGATCCCCTCCAAGAATTCCTTCCCCAGAGAAATCTCCCGATGTCCCTGAAAGAGATGGCCACCATCAAATCCCCACTGTTGTAGAATCACCACCAAAGGAAATCATCAGAGATGACAGAAAACAAGACCCGTCTTATAGACCACACAATTTGTTTTCTGGTCCCAGAGATTCTACTCCAAGAATTACAAGAAGTCAAACAAGGATAAGAGAACAGGCTTTACAACAAGCAGAGGCAAGTGACAACACGAAGACTATAGCGAAGACTTCTGTCCAACCTCCGCCTGTTAAATTGGATCTGAATACAATAGTAAAAGGCGGTAAGACTTTCTATCTGCCTCCCGGCTATTAATTCATATCAATTTCTGTATATTCGTGTAAATTTAAGGAGAAATTTTATAGATTTCATAGATTTAAGGAGATATTCTTCAAATTCCGAAGATACACTTTAATTTTAAGAAGATACTTTAGATTTTAAGAAAATTGAACACACATATGCACTCGCATCTGTTCATTTATTAGTTTAGATTAGATAAAAAGATCGATCATAGGTTAAGTACATTAGTTTGGATTAGAACTTCAAAGATTGAAGATGAACTCTAATTTTAAGTGGATACACTTTAATTTTAGGACAATATCTTGTCACCTAGTATTGTAGAAATATTAGTCTGGATTAGGAAAAGAATTTTTTTTTATTAGATGGATTAGGAATCAACGATCGTTTTAGCTTAAGTTCCTTAGCCTGGATTAGAAATGTTAGAATTATGTTAGTTTTATCTTGACTTACACAGTCACATTAGATTAAATTTATTCATCATTTATATTTCTGATTTTTTTTTATGCTACAAAAATCTTAAAGAATACGTTTCACTCCAGAAAATACTAGAAAAAAGAAAAATGGAAATACTAGAAAAAAGAAAAATGGAAATTTTCCTAAAAAAGAAAAAAAAAATAATAAGAAACTTAGAATAAGTAAGAAATTTAATAACGTTAAGAGAAATCTAAAATAATTAAGTAAGTAAGTAACTAAAATAATTAATTAAGAATTAAAGAAAAACTAGAATCCATAAGCATTAAGTAGTAAATAGCATCTAAATGTAAGAATTTTACTAACAACTTTATAGCTAAGAAATCATTTAGGTTAGAAAACGCAAACAATTTGCTTAATTAATTATTAAGTTCCAATTTAAAAATTTAATCACATTTGATTAGGCGACCTTGTAATTATTCTGAAAACAAATATTTCAATATGATTAAAATATTTCAGAAATGGAATTCGGGAAAATGATCTTGTTTCTACTCACCA
>JABUQX010038980.1:2500-7500 GCA_015478945.1 Trachelipus rathkii
CATTAACATTCACCAACGATTTAATTGCATCAACCAGCTTCCTACCATTCACAACTTTCCTACTACACTCTGCATCATTCGTTTCCTTTTCATCCAACATATATCCTAAATATTTATCCTCGGACACTTTTTCCAGCTGCTCACAATCTAACATAACTTCACACTGAGGACTGTCCTCACTCACAACCATAACCTTACTCTTATCTACGTTTACTTTCAAACCCCTCCTTTTACACACCCTGCCAAATCTCTCTACCAATCCTCTCAAACTCTCTTCAGATTCGCCACACAAACCCAAATCATCCGCATATAATGGGTAGGAAACCCTCCACTCTCTTCCATTCTCCATCATTCTAACATCATCCCCTTGCCACCCACCCTAATTCTTTTCATAAACCCCATCCATATACAAATTAAATAACCAAGGAGACATAACACATCCCTACCTCACTCCGATATCAATATTAAACCAATCACTTTCAACTCCATTTATTCTTACACACGCTTTACTATCGTCATACAAACTTTTGATTCCATTCAGACGCCTACCACCAGCACCATATATCACTAACACCTACCACAGAGCTTCTCTATTAACCCTGTCATGCGACTGTTGCAAGTCCAAAACACCTAAATACAATTTATTCTTCTTCTCTCTCATTTTCTTAATCATTTGTTTCAATGTAAAAATTTGATCCACACATCATCTACCGCTTCTAAATGCACCTTGTTATTCACCAATCAGTCCTTCAGTCATTCGACCTACTATTTCGACCAAAATACCAGCATATATCTTCTCAACACCACTCAATAAACCAACTCCTCTATGGTTCGTACAGTTCCCCTTATCCCCCTACCCTTATATAAGGGTACTATTACTGTTCTCCTCCAATCCCTCGGAATATACCCTCCATAAACGCTTTGTTACACAACTTCCAAATCCATTCAATCATCATCTCGCCTCTATTCTTGATCATTTCACCAATAATTCCACCTATGCATGCAGATTTATCATTCTTCAACTTTCTCACTCTACCCATTACATCCTCCTTACTAATTACCTCATCCCGAAAATAACTATTTCTTCTTGCACCATCAAACCCATACACATTCACTATCACCTCTTCATTACTGCCAATGTTATGCAGATTTTCAAAGTGTTCCTCCCACACTCTTCTCACATTCATTTCATCAGTGACGAAAGCACCATCCCTATTCATTATTCTATGCAGATTCCCTTTACTCTCATTCTTAACCTTTCGCGCTTTCTTCCAGAAAAGCTTCCTATCTCCTTGTAAGTCCCCATTCATCCTCCTTCCATTCTGTTCATTTACCTCATTTTACCTCCTACGTATGCAACTTTTAGTCTTCCTGTTTTTCCTCCTTATATAATTTCAAACACCTTTCTTTTGAAACCTTATCTTAGCTTTTAGTATATTCAACCACACCTCTTTTTACTTTTTACCTATTGCATCACCTCTTTATTCCACCACTCACTGTTAACATTCTTACTTCCTATTTTAGCACAACCACATACTTCTCTTGCACTACTAACAAACGATTCCTTCATTTGTCTCCAGATATGTTCAGTTTCATCTTGTTCACATTCAACTGATTTATTTGCAAGCGCTCTTAAATACTTTTCCTTATTAACGTTCACTTAACTTCTTACTCTTAATTTTTCCCACTTACTTCCTTATCACCTTCCCTTCCATCCAAGCCCCCACTAACTTAATCTTACATAAAGCCACATAATGATCCGATAATCCCATTTCTAACCCGCTCACTGATTTAACATCCATGACATATTTCAACATCTCCTTCTTCACCAACACAAAACCAAACATACTTCTCACTTCAATATCATCTCTACCTTCACCAACTCTAGTATACTTATGAATATTGTGTTTGAAGAAAGTATTACTCACACACATACCTTTCTCTTCACAGAAATCAACGACATTTCTACCATTCTCATTTCACCCGTCACCCAAAGCTACTCTAGCTACGCCATATTCCGCTTTTTGATAATCATATCTCAACCATTCAGTCTCCCTAAACTAAAATAATCTCGATGCTAAGCACCTACTCACCCTCATCTAAATTGATACAATTTCACGATCCTATCCCAGAAAATCGGACTCTCTTCAACATTACCCTCAGTGGACCTCATGCTACAACCACAACATACCTTGACCTTTTCAAATCTTTAAATTCTATCTACATAGAATTCTAATACTCATGCAAACAAAAACATCCACCATAGCCTTCTGTGCAACAGGTTCACTCATCAGAATCGCTAGCTCCTTCTTTTCCCTTCCTTAGATTCATCTGCGAAATTTTCATTACAGTCACACACATATTTCACACCACACACATCATTCTTCGCCGCTTCTGTTCATCTTCTGCTTTCAGCAACAGCTAACCAAATGCCCAATTTAGTATCCTTTCTCACGAGAGTACATTCCATCTCACCTCTCCTCTCGTGTCTTCCTCTCTAATTCTCACTCTCCCTCTGAGACAAGTTCCCATGTACTCCCATTACGATATCTTGACATTTTTCGCCGAAAGATCGCTTACGGCGATTCGCGATCTTCCTCCGATCCATGTATGTCAGGGCATTCTGGCAATATATTAATACTAATTCCTATTATATTTACTATATATATATAAATATCATATATATATTTATATAGCGTATATATATATATATATATATATTTTTCGTACTATATATATAAGTAGATATATATATATATATATATTAGTATAACTATAGTCACTTATATATACTATATAGGCTTATATATTATTATATTTATATATATATTTATAGTATAATATAGACTATATATGTACTATTATATATATAGTACCTATTATAGGTGTGCCTGTTAATATATACTTGATATACTAATTATATATAATAATATCCTCAAAGCTATATAATAGTATATATACTATTGATATTATATATATATATATACCGTATACTATAATATAAGTCATATATATTATGATACATCACTCATAGATATCCACTTCGAGCTCTTGTGAATTGAGCAAACTCTTCCTCCTTCTTATTACATTGTCGGTGTCTCTAACGTCAGCGCATTCTTCTGTCTCTTTACTCCTTCAACTTTTGATGTCCTGACTTTTCTCAACGACTCTTCTTGCTGCACTCTAACTCTTGCTTTCACTCTTATTGCGATAACTCGAATCTCCATTTCTTCCTTAATTTTAATTGTGCTCCCTCGTCCTCCTTGCTATCTCGTATAAGTTGTGCTTCATCGTCTAACAGCTTTCTGATTCCCCAATTTCTTGCGATTTGGTCGAATTTCTCAGGTGGGGTAAACCCGTAATCTTGTGAAGGTTTACCCAACTCTCTTTTTGAAACTCAACTTTCTATTAGATATCTTACGTCCCTCTCTCTTAAATACTTTTCATCACCAAACTTTCCATCTCCCTTTGACGTGATGTCTTACCCGTAAACAACATAAACTTTCTAGGACTAAACATAAATTAGTGAATTGTCTTGGGAGGACCTCACATCATATCAGCGGTGCATTAAAATGGACATCTAAAAAATAAGCGGGAATTCTGTTCGCAGATTGAAGTATAATTTTTGCTTCGTTGTTCTGGGCTCAAGTACTCCAGTTATATAAAGGTCGTACTTCAGCCCCTGTATGGAATACTGTTTCCCCACATTTGTGGTGGATCCGGTTCCACCCCTTCCTTTCTTACAAATAAGTTTGATTAGTTACAGGCTGAAATACGCAGGATATAATAAACTGTCCATACTCTTGACTGCTGCTCTTGGCCTTGCTTTAACTCTGCTGTGTCGTCGTACGTAGGTGCAGGTATCTTTTTCTATAGGTATTACAATGGCAGGTGCTCGCGTGAATTGACCTCTCGCATTCCTTCCACCAGAGACTGTGTCGTGTGCCCTCTTCGTTAACATCTACAGAAGGTTGCACTCTGTCATACTCATTGAATATTATTGTGTTAATATTGGAAGATTCAAGGATCACTCTGATATCGCTCGATACCTCCTTCTTTCCTCCACATTCGGTTATCTATAGTCATCTTCTTGCACTTCTATATATTATATTGTCCATCCGCCTAATATTTAAATTCTTTCCTCTATTAAGTCCCGCGTCTGGTGCGCCCACCTGAGGGAATTTCGTTAGGCAAGGGTCAGGGTGTGATTTCTTTCCATTTTTATTTTAATTATATTATTTTTATTTATAAAGAGATTTAATTTATTTTTATTTTCTTATTTATTTTGTTTATTTTTTTTTGTGAGCCAATCTCCGTTTGAATCATAAGAGTGCATTGCCCGGAGTGTGCTATCATGAGCTGAACGAATATTTACCTAGATATGATACATTCGATACTCCTTTATATATATATATATACTATAATATATTTATTAATATATACTTATATATATAATATATCTAAATTCTACTTTCCTCATTATATCTATATATTATTATATATATATAATATAATATATACCATATATAATATATATATATTTACTTATATTTTCCAATATGGAAAATTATACGTCCGCGAGATATGAAACAACTCAACTGTACGACATTAGCTTATTTCATTCTATCAGTACTGTAATGGGATATATGATAATTATATAATACTATAAATATCTATTTATAGTATAATATATTATGTATAAATTAAATATATATAATATAAAAATTTTTATTTCATTAATTAAAATATACTAATAATATATCATTATATATATATCTAATCTAAAATATATATACGTTATATATACCTTCTCCAATATATAAATATTATCTCATTTATATATATATATTATATTACTATAATTATATCTTTTTATAGTATATATATATAACCTATATATTCTCTTATTTGATATATAATATATATTATATTATAATATATATATTATATCATATTAATATACTATTCATGTACGTCTACTTTATATACCTTATGTTAGA
>JABUQX010038980.1:20000-23807 GCA_015478945.1 Trachelipus rathkii
GCCTATATTGATGGTTCAGATTTGATAGCTCAGATTTATTGATGGTTCAACTTTGATGGTTCCCAATCACCGTAAGAGTATCTAGTGATGTTCTATTAGTGTTCTATGAGTATTAGATGAGTGCTGGGTGAGTGCCAAGTGAGTGCCAATGAGGGTGCTAATGAGTGCCAAGTGAGTGCCACATAGTGCCAACTGAGTGCCACATAGTGCCAACTGAGTGCCACATAGTGCCAACTGAGTGCCACTTTTTTCAAGCCTTTTCTAGCCTCCCCTGAGCCTAGAATAGCCCTAATATGGGTGTCTACCCCTAGGTTATAAGGTATGAGGAATCGATTGGTGTATATTACAAGCTGCATAGATATATATATATATATATATATTTATATATATATATACCTATATATATATATATATATATATATATATATATATATATATATATATATATATATATATATATATATATATATATATATATATATATATATATATATATATATATATATATATATATATATATATATATATATATATATTACTTACACACACACCAACACACATTCACTATGACGCCTTACACATTCACTATGGAGCCTTATAGCTGCTTTACACTGTCCCTAACTTAAGTCCCTGTATGTCACACACATACACTCACACACACACACACACACACACACAAATACACTTACACTTACACTCACACACTCGATATTTTGATGCCTCAACTTTGATGCCTCAACTTTGATGCCTCAGCATTGATGCCTCAGCATTGCTAGGATGCTTCCTACTATGAGTTAACCTTTTCTAGCCTTTTCTACCCTACATCATAGAACAGAGCTAATATTGATGTCTTCCCCTAGGTCATAAGCTGATAACCAGGGCGCAGCATGCGCCTTCAGCGCACCCACAGGGACACCCCGCCGCGTTCCCGCCCGCCGCGTGCGCCCGCAGGCGCAATATTTCCGCGTACCCGCCCGCCGCGTGCGCCTATAGAGGCCTGTATTCAAGCGAATCAAATATATATATATACTACGAGTCATTCATTTTTATTTCATACTTAAACATTTTTATTAAAAACATTTTCGCGAACCTAAAACTGTAACTCATTACAGACATCTTTTATATTTTACTTAATACTTTTTAATTTATAAATTTTTAAAAATTGTATGTAAGAAGAGAAAAAAACCAGAGTGTCTGATATATAAACATTTTATTTTACTACAATTGTACGAAATTTTATTAAAAACATTAACATTACATACCTTAAAACAGTAAATCAGTAAATCAATAGAGGTGTTACCTAACACCTAAGGGATTAGTATGCTTTTGTTTTACTGTTTTACTGCTTTAACTCATATGTTTTACTGCTTTAACTCACATATTTATTAAAATTACATACCTTAAAGCAGTAAATCAATTAAATCAATAAGTGTTACACGCAACCCGGGTTGTGGCACTGTTTTGCCAGCCTTTATGGCACAGCTTTCATGTTTTTGCGTGCAACTCATATCGTTTGCTGCTTTGCTCGTATTTATTAAATTGTGTAAGGCATTAATCATTAAATCAATAGGGTGGTATGGGCAGCAAAGGGATTAGTATGTTTTTGTTTTACTGCTTTACTGCTTTAACTCATGTTTTACTGCTTTAACTCATATGTTTTACTGCTTTAACTCATATATTTATTAACATTACATACCTTAAAGCAGTAAATCAGTAAATCAATAGAGGTGTTACATAGCAACAAAGGATTAGTGGCTTTGTTTTACTGTTTTACTGCTTTAACTCATGTTTTTACTGCTTTAACTCATATGTTTTACTGCTTTAACTCATATGTTATTAACATTACGCGCTTCGGCGGTAAATCAGTAAATCAATAGAGGTGTTACATAGCAACAAGGGGTTAGTATGCTTTTGTTTTACTGCTTTACTGCTTTAACTCATGTTTTACTGCTTTAACTCATGTTTTACTGCTTTAACTCATATGTTTTACTGCTTTAACTCCTATGTTTTACTGCTTTAACTCATATGTTTATTAACATTATGTTTTTTATTTTGTTTTAATACTTTTTATTTATTTTTATTATTATTTTTATTTATTTTTATTATTATTTTTATTATTTTTATTATTTTATTTTTATTTTTACTTAGTGTTATTTACTTCATGCCTATTGTTATTATTATTTAGAACACACACACACACACACACCACACACACACACACACACACACACACACACACACACACTCACTTACACATATAACGTATAATTTATTAAAAAAGTTTATTTTTATTGCTTATCTTAAGACGTTTTTTCAAGACCTGATTTTGCTTGATTTTCAACACACATACCAGGAACACGCACACACACACACACCACACACACACACACACACCTGCTCGCCACATATAACGTATAATTTATTAAACATTTATTTTTATTTTTATTGTTATACTTAGTGTTATTTACTTCATGCCTATTTTTATTATTTTTAAGGACACGCACATACACATTGCACTTGCACGCGCACACACACACACACACACACACCGCCCACTCCACTTCAATAACATACAATTTAAAACAATTTTCATGTTTAATTAAAGCACACATTATATTTTTCGTTTCAAATATAGCGCAAAATTGTTTCAAAGTTTCTTAAAACTTCTATAATAAAATCAGTGGTATTTGAACAAAAAATTTATTATTAACTGTTAATACTTTTGATTATATTTTTCATAACTTTAAAGTTTTAAATTCACTAAAATTTTATGAAATTTTATTTAAAACATATATTTTACGTACTTTAAAGAAATAAATCAGTAAATCAGTAAGGGCCCAAACCCCACAGCACCCTCTCACCAAGGCTATGCCGTTTTCGTTCTGACCGGCTGCACAAAACCATCTGCTGTAGTATAGTAGTATAAAAAATAACGAAATAGAAGTTCTTTGCTGCTAACATAACATGTATTTTAGTAAAATCATTCAGGTTTTATTTGAAAATAACAAATTATTCAACATTTTTTTATTATTCAACCAGTATTGCTTCAAAAAATGTTCCAGATTTTTAAATAATTCAGTTTTCTTTTATTGACCCCATTATTATTATCTATAGTACAATCTGCTCCAGATATTTCCACCACTATTTAAATAAATATCAGTGAGCTGGATTCGATAATATTTTCTTCAGAGGCCACTTACTTACATATATATATATATGTATATATATATATATATACATATATATATATATATATATATATATATATATATATAACCTTATATATTTTTATTTTTTTCTTTTGTCCAATATTTTTTTTTTTTGAGTCCCCGCCCACTTTTACATATATATATATATATATATATATATATATATATATACCTCTATATATATATATATATATATATCTTATATATATATATATATCTATACTTAAGGCCTAATTTTTCTTCAGAGGCCCCGCCCACTTTTGCATATATGTATATAACCCATATAACCCTTATATATATCACTATGTATACTCTTATATACATATATACTCCATATATATATATATGGGGATATATTTCTCTTTATCTCTGCACTTATTAAAAATTATATATTAAAAAGGGAGGATCCAATATTGGAGATTTTGGGACCCTATTTTAGCCCCACCTAAAAATGGACACAAAGGAGTGCCACAGTACTCAGACAATTTTGATGGCTGAAAAAGAAAGCAAAACACGCTTTTTCTTACCTCTGAGTCGTTTGCGGGTGTTTTTTTGTGTGTGTCTGTGGTCATTGTTTCTGAGCGTTTTCATTCTTTCC
>JABUQX010038981.1:0-22500 GCA_015478945.1 Trachelipus rathkii
AATTCAAGACCCAAACTGCATATAATATATCTAACAGTAATTTATTATATGAGCTTATAAATACGCCTGTACAAAATTTCTATGAAGTATTGACAGAGAAAAAGTACAAAACACAATACCTTCTATCATAACTCAACTCTACACCTATCGTGGGATAGATACGTATACATATGAAACAACATGGAACTACTAAGATCGCGGCTCACACAAAAGCCAAACATGACCTGCATAATATTAGTATGAAGGGAGACTCCTACACGACATTGCAATCCCATTCGCTTCGTTCACGATCTTATTTCTTCTATTTTAAAGCAATATTGGATCCTTTGAGTACCTGATTCAAATAATTTTTAATGGTACGAGCCTATGTGCTCTGCAAACCTCATTTTCCTTTAAACTCTATAAACTACTCGAGGCAAGCATTTAAACATATTAACAGAGTGGATCACCAACTCCAGGATATTAGATACAGAACACGAAGGTTCTCACACGCATAAATAGTCACAATTTCATCAAGCGCTCAAAGACTCACCCTTGGACTACAAGAAGTGCACAATAATTTTATAATATGTGATTTATAATTACATCTAGACAGCATAATACCTAACTTATATCAGCGCGCATTATCTAGATATGAAGATTAATAATATATCATACTAAATCACTTTTATATCGACTAATCTAAAATATATATACACCTGTTTCTTATCGTTTTCTCTATTAAACTTTTCTATTACTATAAAATCGGCGAAATCAATGACGTCTTGTTGTGCGAAGGTGCGGATGATGCAACAGATCCTAACGGAGACTATTGGAATAGGATGAAAATTATCATATATGTAGCTTCAATTCCGAGATTAAAATATCAGGGCATCTGAAGACATCATCACTTACCCATACAACTCATCATAGCTACCCAACGAAATTATGGTTCAGAGAAAAATTGCGACACTACAAGAGAAAAACATTGTTGATTGAAATATATCTATATAATCACACTGAACACTTGACGAATTCTTCTTTGATTGTAAGCTTTAAACTGATTGAACATCGTCAACTGAGTATAGTGCATCACTTGACTAACGGTGAATATTATCCATCGAATTATATAAAGTCCCGACACGTGCCTGTACAGTTTATGCACAGCAGACATATTCCCACTCAGTGTTCAACTGAAGTAAGTGTGGACCCACTCAATAGCAAGTACATGTGTATTAAGTATGTTCTCTGACTTTCCTTTAGCGGTGAGCTGCTCGATGGAGAGAAAATGTTTCATGAGATTGAATATGAAAATATTATGAAGATAGATCATTGATATTTGGTCCTACTAAGAGAAATTACAGATTTGACAACAATAAATGTTTGAATACTCACCTTTCCATTTTTCACATGACTAACTAGCTTCACCATATCGAGAGCACGGTTTGTATTGTATAACGAGTACACAAAGCGGAGAGACGAGCGCAAAACACGAACGTGGAAGCTTCAATGAGCTGAATGAGCCAGTATCACCTTTTGGTCATATTAGCTTGCGAAGAGCAGACTCACATAATGAAGAGTGGATAGAAGGGAGAGACGAGCTGGACCCTATTAAATCCATGCCTAGTTCGAGCGTATGAGTGCTAAGTTCGAGAAAAACCCATACAGACGCGTACAAAGCATTCAACAAAATAGGGGCTTGAAATATCCTGACGTATCCTTTCATAGGAGCGATGTCTACCTCCAGAATCAACTATACACGGCGAAACATTACTACTAATATAAAATATATTATATCGAATTGCGCGCGACTATACACCATCTCCTCAACTGCAATCACATAAAGTGGGTATTCATAGCACAATGCAGTGTCCTACCAATAAAACATAAAAAGTTTCGAGCACATAATACTAGATCCACAAATATATATATATATACTCAATCTACTTGGCTCTGAAATTCACTTTCATCATCACAATTATCAGTAATCTAAAAAAGCACATGGCGGATTGTTATTACGCTGCACATAGCAATAATAAGAGCTAACGAATTCTTTAGACGCCTAGCCGAAAGAGAACTATATACATCAGTCAAGGATAAACTATATGAGCACGAGACCAGAGAAAACCGTATAACTAGACACGAGTAGCATATCTACTGAGAATAACACCCTACTGCAATCATTACAAATGTACAGCTTCATATGATACGGACTATTAATCAAACACACTAAAACACAGAGAGATAATAAAAAAATACAATAATCATAAGGCACAGAGAGAAATCTACTTGAACATAGGTGTAATACTCAATGATTACTTCGGAAGAAGAGGAAGACATATACAAAAAGAGAGAGATGCATATAAGTGGCTGTTCTACTTAATAGGTGAAATGATCAGACTCTATTAAGGATACCAAATGAAATGACGCTTCTTATATACAAGATGGTACAAGCATCGTAATGCACAACTAGCGGGAAAAATAGGTCATATTAGGCAAGTCAATGAAGAGCAACCTACAAGTAAAGAGACAGCATTAACATATCCGCTGCAGCGGGAGCAAAATAGCACGAAACTAGACAATAGTATATCAATTTACCATATGTATATCAGTATTATATATAACTAACAACACGCTATGAGTATTCAATTAAATATAAATATCTATATAATACATTTAATAAAATATATATAAAATATTATCATATATATAAATAAAAGTTAATAGTATATATAGATATATAATAAATTAAAGCAGTTATTATATTATAAATACAATTTTATAATAAATTTACTATATAACACACATATGTGCGTGAGAGAGAGAGAATATAATACATAAATTAAAGACACGAATGCCTCACTAAAAGTACAAATAAATGTAAGATCACACATATACTACACGGTACAAATATATAAACACTATAAATAGAATATCAGGACTAAATAAACACTATATATTAGAATAATAGAGATATGGAGTACGATATGATATATTAGCTACGTTATATATATATATCAGTCCATATCTTGAATAATTACCTCAATAGAAAATATATAAATAATATTAATATACAAATTATAATCAAAATAATATAGGATATAATAATATATATATAGTACATTTTAAAAGTTAAAAAAGTGATTTTTTATCCTTTACAATATTATTCAAAAATAGACAGAAAAACTCCCAATATAAACGTTTTAGAGCTTGGCCAATTACCCTTAAGCAGCTTTGCATCTTTTCTAAGTAACTAATTACATAACTAGGATGCATGACTAAGAGAGTGATAGAGATAAAGTAATCAATTAGCTGAGATATTAGAGATATCATAGACAAGGCAGATCTAATACGAACGTACTAACAAGTAGATAAGATAGATAGGCACACACAATAGAGAAATAGCTACTTATAGAGTTACAAGAGTACTATCAAATCTTAACTATAATAATGTTAAGTATATATAGATAATATCATAAAAGAAAGATGGAAAAAAAAATAGTAGTAGAAAGATACGGCAGATAGCTATGATACCAATAGCACTGATAGATATAATCAAACGCTAATCAAAATAATTAAATATTAAATAATATAAATATATTATATATAATCACACTAATACTGGAGATGTGACTACTTACTATATATTATAATATATCTAATATATATACATATAATAATAATTGATACATATTAAGGTAAATAGAATACTACATAAAAACGGTCAAATAAAGCACACAGCTTTATCTATTTAATAAAGATAAACATTATTAAATATAATGATTTTAAATACAAACTCATTAAATTTAATCGATTATCTACTTTAAGTGAGTAACAGAAAATAATATGAGTAGTTATAGATAATATAAGAATTATTATATTAAAATTAAAGGTAAGAGTAATAGTTATAGTTATAGTTAGTAGATAGGAAGACAGTATAATAAGTATAATAATAAATATTAACAATAATAGTATATAAGTACTATAATAAAATATATATATTATAGACATTCATCGCGAGGCAGTATTATCGGATATTAGAAGTGAACAGTATCTATATGATGTCGATACAAATGCTCCGAGGACCACTATTAGCACAATAAAGTAGTCAAATACACTTATAGCATATGGAGTGATATAGCTAACTTACCCTACTCTTCTAGACGTACACCATACGTCGTCATCCAGTCTAATGACACACTGAATAAAACATCTTAGGCCATAAACATATAGAAAATCAGAAAAGAGTAGTGTCAATTATATAACACCCTCAAAATAATTCACAATTAATTTTCAAAATAAATGTAATTATTGAAAAATATACTAGTAATATAATAACTGATTTACTATGGGGAGCGAGCACTAGTGTCTAAAAGATAACTATGTACTCATAGATTCCTGTTAGACGCAGAGTGAGTACTTTGTAAATTATATTCTCTTCTCATATTTCTTCTCATGGACTAATACATAGGTCTCATACAGCGCCCTTGTATTTAATGTATTACTGAGAGCATATCCTATATAAAATCTTAGTGACTGCCTGCAGTTATATAATATACCCATGAAGTGAATCGAAATACGTCATTTTAGGATAGATGCTACAGTATATAGGACATACTCAAAAAGGCATATAAGAATATCAACTGCTTACTAGAAACTTTCTAGTCATCTGGAACCCTTGCAGTCTTTAGAGCGTGCGCGATTATCGTCATATTATCTATTATGTAACTTATAGTACCTTACAGTATATATAGCTAATAATATTATATATACAGCATCAGCAAAAGTATAATAGCGTCCGTATAGACGAACAATACTAATTCATACAAATAGCAAACTACAAGTCGAACCAAATTGTAACTCTATATATCCATTTACATAAGATAAAGCACACTAGGGAAAGACATAAACATCACATCGCAAATCACTCATTATAAAAGTAATCACTAAAATAAAAAATGCACAAGATGAGTTGTGTTATAATACCTATTGATTATTATATATAATTAAACAAATATATCGAGCCTAATATTCGCCCTATTATTCGACTTGAGTAGTATGCCCTGAACATACCTATAACGTCTCCTGATCTAACAGTAAAAGCATTAGTATAAAACTAATATTCATTATTTATCGGCGAATTCATCAATTATTATACTAACATAGGCAACAAATACAAGAAGTGACAATTATAATTAAAAGTGATACAAAGGTACAGATCATGTAGGCATATAATAAACATATACCTTATGAGACAGCCTAACTAAGGGCAGCGAAGTCGGATATAAAATTTCCACCTATGCAGTAATATTGACGTATAAGATAGAATATCCATGATGATCATTCACATAACCTCATCCTATATTAGCTCTATAATCCTGAATAAACTACACGTGGTCTGGCTACTAGTTAGAGTTGACACGAGCAAGAGCACAACGTAGTACAAAAGATAAAATATATTAATAGAGTTATAAATAAGTAGCATAATATCATGAATAAATATATATATTAGAGAGATAATATATATAATTAGATAATATAACTTAATAAGCATGAGTCAATATGAAATAATTAGAATAAATACAATACAATAACTAGTAATTAATATATAAAATTTATATATTTACGAAGTACATACAGACATTCGAGAGATTATAATAAAATGATATGGGTATATTTCTACTGAGAGAAATATTATACTGAGCATAGAGAACAAATATTATATAGTAAATGAGTAACGTAAGAGAGATAAGATTTATAAGATATATACTGTTATCTCCTATCATAATCTATAAACTAAGTTATAATTATATGTAAACGAAAATATAATATAGTAATAATATAATTTAATATATATATAATAATAATACATTATGATGATCTATCATAGTAAATAATATTATAGCCACTTATTAAATAAGAAATAATATTAAAATAAAGAAAATAAATTATATATTAATATATTAATATATATTTAGTTGATACGAAAAATAATATAAATAAGGTAAAGGAATAAGATAAGTCCAACGTAAATATAATTATTATTAATCCCCCATGAGCTAGTCATTAGTTACACCACAATCTTGAAATACTAACCCGCGACAGATACTTGGTTCAAATATAAACATTCATGCCTATATACAAATTCACTGTATGTAGACTCGAAACTCCATAGAATATAAAATAAAGCCTTTTAGTGCATTATATAAAAGCCTGTACTCACATATAACTTCGATTGACCTCATGTTATAAACACTTTGCAATGCAGGCAGAGTAATCAGAGCAATCAAGATAAATTATATCGAATTATATTCTGCATAATTAAATTCGTGTATTCAAGTGGCAATTTACTTTATGACCTATCTATCATAAAGCACATTTATTTATATATTATCTAGCAACATAGTGCTTATTGCGCTTAAAAGACGTCTTATACAAAAAAAGTTCACAAAGCAGACCTTAGCGAATACATTTATAGTGGTAGGAAATCGGTTAGATAAGGTTAGATGACCTGTCAATTGCAATAACTGATTCGAGCGCAATTCCGCTACCATACGACACAAGAGAGATGAGACACTGGTGAGAACCATTGGAGAAAGATAAGGGAGCGTCTATAGCAAAACTTAAGAGACTTCAATTTAGCTCACATGAGTCCCTCCGCGAGATGAAAAGAGGGATGATATATATTAACGAAATACAAAGACCATGCAACACAGTAAGAGTGAGATCTGTTATTATTGATTGATTTTGCCATCATATATCCTAGAACGAATAGGATGCTGAAGAGTGAGGTAACGTAGTGAAATAGCCAACGAGGTGAGTCAACTTACTAATTATTCACTTATCACAACGAGCGCGGGCCTTTCATGTATGATATATAAATCAAGACTTCATTCCTGCAACTCATATTCACATGCTCATAATCTATCGTAAAAAATGACTGGCTGTAATAGGAGTAAAAAATTTCTATAATTCAACCTATACTAAGGCGAATACGACTCTAGTATATTACTTATAATATTATATATTTGTAGGCGAATGGAGCTGACTTCAGTGAGCTCATATTTAAAGCTTCACAGGCTATACTCAATAAATGGAGAAGACACACTTATTATTCTCGGTAATAGTTATCGTACGCATATAATAACTACACCCATGACAATGAAAACACGTATAAATATGCGATAGGTTAAACAAATAAAAAGAAGCGAAACGTATAACATGTAATGTAGAATAGAGTATATGAATAGGATATTCTAGAAGTAAAAAAGGTGTAGATAATATTTGATTATAAAAAGTACATATTATTTAGAATGACTGAGAGAAGAGAGATAGAAGCGGAACATATACTATATAATAGGAGATAAATTAGCAGTTTGGAAGTATTACTAAAAGGATAGTTGTTATCAATTTTAGTCTTTATCATTTAGATTTTAGATGCAATATATTCAGAGGATACTATGTTAGAGGAACGATCTTATTTTAATACACTTTAATTTCCAGTACACTTATATCATATTTATAATATTATGTAGTTGGTGTACGAACCCTACAAACTATTATAAGGATACTACTCATTATTATATTTATATTAAACAGAAAGAAAATGTTACCTATTTCATATTTACACAATAATATGAGTTAGATAAAATTCTTAATATATAGAACGAGATCATAAATATATAATGCAGATACAGAAGTAACAATATAAAAAGAGTGTGCGCTGTAAGCACAGACTCTAATGATCTTTGTTATCTGTGCTACAAGCTATTCCTATAATCTATCTAATCTAATACTATATATCTCATAATCTAACTATCACTATCTAATCATTAATGGTCAGCATACCACCCTGAAAAATAGTAACATACAAGCATAATATTATAAGAGCTTATAAAAAAGAGTCTTAGAATATACTAATACCACTAACAAATCTAAATAAATATATACTGACTTCATCAGAAAATCAACGAATTTATCCATATGATTTTATAAATACATAATATGTAAGTAAACATTATTAACTCCAATTAGTAAAAATAATAAAAAAGAGTATATAATATAATATATTAATAAGTATTATATAGAAATTAATTTTATGCTATTATTATTCTATTACCCTAGAATAAAGCAAAATAGAACAACCTACTAATTATTTTTTAATAATAGATTATATAATTCGTTAAGTATAATACACTCACTATATTAAATTAACATAAATATAATAGACCGGTCTTTATTATATTTGGAACAATATAAATACAATGAGATATAACGACGTACTTTACTTATAACGCGGAGGGAGCCTAGAAAGCCGAGCAATTAGCTACCCGAAGATACATTAGAATTATTATTCTTATTATTAACTATTAAAGGATAAAAAAAGAATAACGTACGGTAATAAAACACACTAAGAGAAATGATCGAGATGAGAAAATAGGTATCATCGAGATCCTATTAAATATACACCAAGGGACACTGGGGGTAGTAACATATCGATACACCGCGTATGTTATACTATACCATTATCTGTGTATTAATCAGTACGATTATACGAAAATTACCCCTATAATATGGAAAAAATATAAAAAGTAATATTTAATAATATAATAAACAAAGGATAATTAAATATAATAATGAAACAAAACACTATAATAAAGAAATGAGTCCTCATATACTATATTATATTTACATATATAGCATCACGACATATTTAGTTGTATGGCACCACATACATGGTAAGATTTGATAGTAAGGTAAAGTAAACGCTATGCCATAATACCATCAAAGATTGAGAATATAATATATATTAAAGGTAAGTTGGTAGATATCCCCATAGGAATATATTATCAAATTTTTTTATAATTTCATTTATAATATAAGAATATGCATGGAAAGAGGTTTAAATTGGGTCATTAACATTAGTTTTCGATAAATGATAATTTTTATTATATTTATCTCTTGTAATCATATATAGTATATAAAGTTTATATAAGTTGATATCTATATTATATGCCGAATTCTAGGTCCTTATTCGGAATAGTTGACACTATCATCTATATCTAAGCATTTTAACTAGATTCTGCTTACAATGTTCTATCATCTACTAATGCCCTCTCTATAAGTAGAAATAAATATAAATAGAATTACTTAATTATAATTTTGTATCAAAGATGTAGAAATTTTTAAAAAAATATACTTACCTATGAATACAATATAACTTAAAAAAAATACAAATATAAGAAACTGTTGTTGATAATCATAAAATATATATAATATAATATAAATAATATATATAATAAATATATAATATAATAATATAATATAGTGAGTTATATATAAATAAATATTATATTAATAATGATATATAAATAATTATAATAATATTTATTTATCATATATATTTTATTATTATACTATTAATATAAAACATAATAATAGTTTGTTCATATTCTTATAAAACAACAACTTTATTATTTGTGCAGAATTATAAGATAATTAGTATATAATAATATAGTATAACAATATATATATTATATTAATACGATATATATAGAATTATTAAATATAAAGTAAAGTATAATACATAATATAAATAGTAAGAATTAACAATTCAATTAAACATGCAGTATTCAAAGTAACAAGTAAACGGAATCTTGCATAATGTAAAATAATATCACCTGAACCTAAATAGTAACACACAATAAATATTTAACTATAAAATAAAATAATAAGATATATAAAGCATATAATAAATAGAAAATTTATATATTATATATAATATATAATATTACTATAAGAATATTACGTAATCATAATACCTTAAATCCTTTATAAGTAAGGATAAGCTATATAAAATATAATATATATATAATTATACTATTAATAATATCTTTTAGTAGATTCCCTTGAAAGTTAGAAAATTTTATTTTAGCGTAAAAATAATTTACAGTTATTTAATTAATAAAATTTAATATAATAAGTAATATAATGAATAAATATGTAGATAAATAAATACATTTGATATAAAGACAATAATATTATATATATTATAATTAGTAAGTTGAATACAATATATAGTCAATATTAAGAGTTTACCTATTGGAGATAATGATGTATTTTAGAGTTTTATACAACATTATAACTAAGAGTATCACAGTTTAGTATACAAAATAAAAGTAGAGTAACAGCAAATAATAAATTAAAAATTAGAACTAATAAAATCTGAAACATTAGAGATAGAACACAAATGAAATTTAAAATAATATAAATGTCAAACTTTTAAAACAGAAAAGTATAGTACGATTGGGAAATATACAGCAATATAATTATAAATTTAAATAAAGAGAGTAATGCCAAGAAGTTAGTACATGGTAATTATAACTTTAAATTTGTACAGAGTTAGATTTTATTATATCTATAGTACATACTCACCCGAGGATACATAATATTCGTAACTTATATGGTTATTAGCATTACGATAAAAAATTCCTATAATGGTAATACATATACCTAATTGGGTTAGAAGTTGATATTTACTATGATATTATTATTTTATGGAAACACTTAACATCATTTGCAACAAATATGTTTTTATGAATTGCATTCTTCAAAAATATGCAGCTTGGTAGAATTATTTTTTTTATATTAATACTTTACTTAAGGTTTTATGTCATCAAAAAGTCCACAGGTCTAGATAGTGTGAGTATGGAAAATAAATAACATAATTAAACAAAATATTATGATTCCAAAATTAGACTATCTACTTTTGCCACTATCTATAAAATGCCCGGCATAGGCAAGGTAGAAAAATCATGAATATATGAATATAGAATTTAAACATAATCTTATATAATATAAGTATTATACATTATAAGTATATAGAAAAATAATTATATATATATATAATATATTAATATATATATATATTAATAAATATTAACACAGATACGTAATGGAATACCATCTACTATATACTAAACCCCACAAAGACTTTATCGATAGGAAAGTATTAAGAGATCGCTTTCAAATTGTTATAATAACTATGTTATATAGTCATACTTATACCGTATACAATATGCAATACGCCGAAACCCACCGACCCAAAAAAAATTTAAATAGGGGATTAAGTCACAATTCATCCTAGAAGCGAGCCGCTACGCACATGTTAGCTATATATAGATCATGTTATAAAACTATCATATATATACCGACGAAGCTGAGAGACAATTAGGCACATAAAAGTACGAGAAGTATTAGATTTCGACGCGATGATACAAGCACTATAAATGGAGAGAACACACATAACAGTAATATTATATATATATATAAACCAATATGATCTCTAATACCGTCTTAATTATTTATTTAATTTACTATAAATTAATTATTATAATTATATATTATATTATTATATACTTCATTTATATTATATTTTATCTATCACTTGTTACATACTCATATATTATATATATTACTACTATATTTCTGATAGAATTAAAATTAATTACTAGATCAATACCATTAATTATTAAAATTAGTATATTTATAACACTATTATTTATTATAATTATATTAATTACATCGCAACCTCACGATCACCAAGAATTGAGATCCCACCCGCAGAAGATTCTCTAATGGTGAGAGTTCCAGATGGTGCGACTTTGCAAGAGTCTCGAATACCACCACGGTAAGAGTACTATCTGTATCAATTCTGTCGACATAAATCAATAGCTATAAAATTTTTTGATCAAATATGATGTAAATTTGCTATTATAGCCATCATCAGGTATTGCCAAGAGAATGTCGTTGATTCTATATCATGGACAGACGTCTGGTAGACATTGGTCCTTCTGCGAGATGGAATTTGTAAACCTAAATTTGATCTCATGGTACTACGTTTCTACTGTTCACGATTTTTGATACTAATGTGCTATGTGTGAATTGTTTGAAATGCACGCATTATGTTCTCTCACTGGCTCTCTATCACTACGGGAATGATGTTCAACTTGCTTAAGTGCTCATGGCACAGTACATATAGTAGCTGGTGAGCTGGAAGTAGGTATGTTTTTGAATCTGTAGGTGGGATATAGGGTTGGATACTGGCGTGAGCATGGATTGATTTGGTTTGCAAAGGAATTTTGCCTATCATATGTGCAGGTGTATGTCATGGGTAGAATTTGTTACTTATAATGCGTTGAAACCCCAGAGAAATGTTACAAGTCTAACAATGTTTCATTAAAAAGCATACGTATATAGATTTGAGTTCTTTGAACTTCACAGGTTTCCTTTTTTTTGTGCCTGTCTAGCAGGGAGTATGAATACTTCCATGAGATCGTCGGCAGGATCTGAGTGTCATTGTACCAATTTATACATTTAACTAAGACCATTCAAAATTTCGCTAGAGCATTTTTCTCCTTTATATGACGTTTGATTGAAACTGAACTGCTTGGTCTATTAACGTGTACTCCCGAAACCCACCAGATCCGGTCCTGCGTATTTTACGTTTACTATAGTACTTCGAGCAAATATAAATGAATACCTCCAGAGTAACGTTATAACCATTTCGAACTTATATATTTCAATTACGTATACCGATTTAAACAATAAGGAGAATAAAATAACATAACTGATTATTCTCGTAAGAAGATGGTCGAATATTTATGATAAAATGAGCGATATAATACAATACTCTAACTTGAAGATAAACAGATCACTTTAAGGTACTCTCATACGAACCTACACCGAGGCTAGTCACGTCCTTCTGTTATCACTGCAATATCATAATGATATCATAACATAGTTGTTAAGATTATCATAATATTACTTGAAGTAATATATGAAAGATCTATAATATAGAAGTGGTACATAGAATTTTATGTGAATAGTAATACTCAATAGTAGCACGAAAGGTACTATCGCGAAAATGGCTACCTAAATTCTCGAAGTAGGGCCTATAAGCCCATGAGCACTATCGATAAATAATAAACCCTATTATATAATATATTATATTATCGTTAATATTTATTATATATATATTTAAAAATAATTCGAACTATAGTTACGTAAGAATAGGTACATGAAAATTTGGTAATGTAATAATCCTTTAGAGTTTTAGTAATTAAATAGATAAATGATGAGATTTATGTATCATTAATATTATACGAGAAGTTCTGTTAATTATCTATTCAGTATGCAACCAGAGGCATGAGATATACCGGTGAGGTGCCTATTAGAGTTTAAAAAAACATATCATTATTAAAAATCATACCTTCATTTAATACTTATAATTATTTAAATATCAATGAACTCACGTAGATACATACTATCGTTAATGAATTGTTATTCAAAGTAACATTCAATAGAATAATAAAATATAATAAATAAATAAAATATAAAATATATATGAAATATAATTTTATTCATAGTATTATAACTATATACATAATAATTATAAATCTGTTTCAAATATAGTTTAGGTTAATAATTCAACTATTAAGAAATATGACTGTACTGCTACTATTTAAGAATTCAATAAATCATTTTCAAATTTTACACCATTGTAGAATGGTTTCATGTAATTTTGGAATTGTAATACATAATCTATTAGAGATTATAAGTATAACCAAATCCGTATGGAATTAAATATTGCTCTATTAGTAATACTATTTTGATTTATTAGAGAATTAAGTATATCATTATATTTTTTAAACGCTAAAAATTACTATTAGACTATTTTTACATACCCTAAAAGCAGTTAAAATGAGTATAATATCATACATACAGATCCTCTCATAACAATTATATGTATGCTTATAATATACATATTAGAGTATATTAACTGTAAGACCAATTAGTCCGATGATAATTACTATTGATCAATATGAGAATTATCACGTAAATTATTTATTTTATTAAAAATTAAGTCATGTTTTATAATAGACAAGGAGTATAAGAAAATTATATCATTATATAATTCTTATCAATATCGATTATAATGCTGATAAAATAAGCACAATATTTAATATTATATTATAAAGAGGTATAATATATGATACATGGCAATAGAGTACCTAGGTTTTAATTAGGTATTTCTTCCGCACACATATATTAACATAATAAATAAATAATATATATATTATAATATATATATATAATAATTATTTGTAAGAATAAAAAAAGTATAGATATAATATCTATAATATCTAAGAGAGGTGAGCATTACCTATTATAATTATATATTTATATATTAATATAATTATTATATTATTAAATTATAATTTATAATAATTATATATATTGTATATATTATTAATTATTAAGTAAAAATATTTTCAATTATAGTAATAAAATTATAATTTATATATTTCAGCATTTATATATAGTGTTTATTTTATATAGTAATTATTAATATATTTATATCTATTGAAATATTTGTATAATATATATTAAAATTAATATATATCATAAATTTAATAAAATTGATTAATATATAAATTATATAATATATAATTATATATAATATAATATAATAATATAATATTATAACTTAATATATATTATATATATTATCCATGATTATATTTATATAGGTCTGATATATTAATATAATAAGGGTATAGTTATTGTAATTATTTATTATATAATATTGCAATATAAGGGTACATAATAGAATGTTTAATATAAGTCATGTGCTAAGCTGCATTCTTATAGGAATCTCAAAAATGCATAATTTTGATAAAAATACAATACGTATAATTATATGGTTAGTATTTATATTAGCGGTTATAAACAACTATATACTAATATAATACGCATATATAAGGGCAAATAAAATTACTACAGATAAGATAGGTATATTATCAAGTATAGAGACTATTATAATTAATATATAGTAGAGCCAAAGAAAGTATATATATATAGGTGCAATTACAAGGGTTATAATAGTGTAACATAGAGTACATCACATTACGTTATAAATTAGAATACACTTTATCAAATAGTCGAGCCCTTATATTAACATATATAACACAGAAAGTCTCTTGTGATACTTGACATATATAAAGGGGAAATTCTGTTGAACTATTATTCCATCTACATCAGGAGAGTTTTAAGATATGAGAGAAAAAAACTATAATACTTATCGGCTATGAATACTATGATAACAAACTATATTTTAGGACTTCACACGATTGAGATATTAAATATAGAGAATTCATTGAACGTATTTTAGGCTACATGATAAAATCGCCAGAGACTACGGGCCCATAATAGTTATTTATATTAATAGATTATTACTATGTTTCTATACAATACAATAAAAAATAGATATTAGTAATAAAGATATCAGATGATATCAAAATATATAATATATATATATATATTCCTATAAGTAATAGTATAAGTAGTAATAAAATAAGTAGAGTAGTATATAAGGACCATCTGACCAACCAAACCATCGGGAATGGAAGATAGAGTATTTGCCAGACTCTATATACTGTCTGATTGAGTGTTAAGGCCATTACATCAAATTTCATATTCTCTATGAATGAAATAAAGAGGAGTCCCCCTAAGAGCCCCTACACCCTTGGTCTGCTGCTTCTATGCGAGCGCAGATAAGGCCACACAATCGAGTACAGTACGCCACCCGAACCGTCAGACTACGACATATCCGATAGCGTTACGCTTCACCGGATAAGTTAATTTATAATTATTATTTAATATATTATCTAATTAATACGATATAAGATTATAGTATTATTCACATATCATTTATATATAATATAATAATCTTATTAATTTATAATTTTTTATCACCACGGTATTTTATATGATAATAATATGACTTTTCGTAAAATAATTACAGTATATTATTTTCTTATTCTTATATCTATTATTATATAAATTTGATTTAATCAAAGAGATGTTTATTATTTTAATAATAGATTTATTATTATATTATTATTTTATTATTACTATAGGTTATAAAATAATAATTATAGATTATTATCATTATTATAATATTTATTATTAGAGAGAATCATTAAGCATATATATATTATAATATTCAGTAAGATAATCAGATGTGGCAGACATTTAAGCATTGTATGAATATTGCCGGTATTGCAATTTCTATCATTGAAAATCGAAACGTCCTCATTCAGCGCGTTACCTCCCAACCTTGGGAGCATTACCTCTTAAAGCGATTAGATATACAAATACCCCTAAAAATTATGTTTCACAAAACAATTACTTGCTGTTAGATTTTGAATTTTTCCTTTAATTTATTGTAAGATTTATAATTTTAATTTAATTAATTAAACCTCAATAAAACTTAGATTACAGAAAGAAACTAGGAAATCAAAGCTATGACATACGTTGAATTGCATTAGTTCTAAAAATTTTATCTAATATTATGGTGCATGTTATCTACGCTCAACGCACTAAAATAGATTATAAACGTGCCTGCAAAGTTCAATCAAGGGTTCCTTCTATTCTGTTCTAATTGTCAAACCATTGCGAAATCCAATCTATTCACACCTGTAAGTTGTGGACGAAAGGATAGCATTCTGAAGCTTTTATTCTCACGCATAATAATGTATAACCTCACTCAACTAATATCTCGCCAAAAAGTGTCAAGGTGCATCCTAAAATCAATTATAATGGTGTTGTCTCGGCCAAGCCAAGAATTGTGCTACTTATAATCATATCGAAATATTACCTCATCAACTGATAAGATTCATAGCATACCTATGCAAGCATTTTACTTGCGATTTAATATACCATATAAGTAATAATTATGCTGAGAATAGAAGTACTAATTAACGATTACCAGTGGATAGTTATTTGATCTTTAAATGAGCATTTATCATTTCTTTCATGTCAAACACCATTATTTCTCAATGCTCTGAACTAATAGAAACGTCTTCACAACATCTCACTGTGAGGTATAGCTGTAGTATCCGAAAAAACATCAACCTTAATCTAACGATAAATAATATTTAGACCTCGTCAAAAGTGGGAACTTATCTATGATTCCGTATGTTTTATCGTATCCAATCATGCGCATAACAACAAGCAAACAATTACTTATTAAGCCAAATAGTGAAACCCCAGCTAGATCTTCGCACAGCATAGTGCCGTGAGAGAAAGTGCGGTCACTTTGGAAAGCGATAATAAATGGATAAAATATTCACTCATCCTGCATTTATGCTTCTTCTGTCCAAATATAAACAAAATATTCAGGAGTAGGGAAGATCGTATGTGATCAACCACATCTCACGAATTTGGTTCAAGTTGGGCGTCAGGCGAAACGAGCGCTGACTACAACGAACAACCCAGATAGATTTATATTATAGAATAATTACACTATGAACAAACGATCGACGAACGAACCGATAAACTCATACACATCTGGTAGAAACGTTTGCATTCCTTGATATTTTGCGATTTACGGGTGAAATAATAAAATTATACCAAAATTTTCTAATACACAACTAACACTAATACGGTATAAAATGTAGAGTCATTAGCCTAATTCGATGAGCGGATGATTGTTGTTCTATAATTTTAGATATTTAGAACGACTGGGCGATGCATCCAACCATTGTACCATCTATACCTAACCTCGTACAATCTATTTACCTCGCTTTTGGGTAAATTACCCATAGATAGGAATCGTCGCACATTACATGGGGAAATTTTCGTAGTCAAAAGAACCCGTAGGTAGCCGTTTTATATCATACACTCATGACCTCAATTTTCTACTACTATACATACTATCTACCTACCAATGCCTCCCGCTAGCCCTTCACCTCTCTCCTTCCGCTCCACCAGTACATTAGCTGCATCATCTCCGGTTCGCCTCCCAATACGCCGCGTCAGACTTTCTCTCATACACAACCTTCCTTCAGTGCCCTCCTCGTCTCCGCCTCCAGCTGGTCCGGCTGCCGTTCCGCTTCGACGCGACTCTGTCCGACTTTTATGTTGCTTCCCAGGAACCCCGACTCCGACTCCTTTGGAATGTCTATATTGATTTCTCGCAAGGGAATACGATATTACCAACGGGAAACAATTATAGCCAGCGGTCCTGACGCCTCACGCCCGCGACAGCATAGGTCCAGACATATATATTACTAGTATTAAGAAGTCATCATATCGAGGGTTAAAATTTGAAGGAGGGTTATATGGTGACGTAATCTCATCAAGAGAGTTACTCCCCGAAGCCCCATCGACGAGGATGGAGGGCCGCCACCTTTTTCCCTTAAGTAAACGAGAATTTACGATAGATCACCTAAATTTGTGAAGGATCCCAGAGTTGAATTCTGAAAGAGTTGGTACATGGTACATGTGCATTAGCCATGCTCAAGCAACCGGTGCGGGCGCCGGGCGCTGACCGACTAAAACATCGTCCAACAACGCCTTTCAAAGTGAAGCCGATTCCACGGGTCTTTTACCAGCAGATTCAAACCGAACACGTAGATTGCTCGAGATTTAGATTGGATTTTAAAACCATCTCAATGAAAAATAAATAAATATATATAAACAAATATAAATAATTCTTATTATACATTTTGATTTATAACTGTAACCACTAATTTACATTTTTATAACTACCAAGGAGTATAATAAATAATAATCTAAACTTTAATCATATAGCCTTTACACCCCTATATAATATATATATAATTATATATATATATATTTATATATTATATATATGATATATAATTATATTATATATATAATAATAATATTATATTTTAAATTATATATAAATATATATATAGTATAGAAATAATTATATACTCTTTATCTATTTGCTTATTCATAATATTGACTAATGATTTTAATAATAAATTGAATTTACACTATTTTTTAAAAGTATAATTTTTTACTAAAATTGACATGTTTTTACATACCCTAAACGCAGGGGTATCATATAATAATTATTCACAATCTGTTTATATCTACACCACACATACTATATATATATACCCAATATAACTAACTTTATCTAGTGATTCTATTGAGCATTTACAGCAATAGGATGATACAAGTTACTTATAATTTTATTTCTTTAGATAAAAATTGTCTACTATATATATATAGTATTATAGTATATTATATATATAATTATATATTATAGTATATTATGTGATATTCATATATATATAATATATTATATAATATATATATAATATATTATATTATATATATATTATATATATATATATATATATATTTATTATATCATATATTTATATATATATATATATAATATATATATTATATATCATATATTATGATTAGTATATATATTTCATATAAATAATATATTAGATATATATATATATATATAATATTATATATATATACATATTATACATATATATTATATCATATATATATAATATTAATATTTCTATTAGTATATAAATATATTATATTATATATAGGTTTAGCACACCTACCGCTTCACGTGCCCAGAGCCCTTATTAAGAGTCCTAAGAGCGGGGGAGCATCAATCTTTTCAGCCCTGTACAACGAACGTGAGTCCGAAAAGAAGAAGTTCAAAAGAGCTGAAAACCGAACTGGTCTCTCGCCATAGTCTGGCGCGGAGTGCTGCTAACCGCTAAGCTGCCCCAGAGCGTTATTTGGTGTTTGATATCCATTCCTTTGTTGACACTATGGCGAATTAAATCTTTAATACGAGCCCGACTGCGCAGAAGATACTCCATTCCCTTTCAATATGAATTCTGTTGTAGCTTTTAACCCAGATCCATATATAATTATTATAATATATATATATATATATATAGTATATATATAATTATATATTAATATTATATTAACTATTATATTATATTAATATATTATATATTTATATATTATATTATATAACTATATTTAGTATATATTATATGGTCAAGCCCTCCCCCGAAGAGCAAGCATTAATATCAACAAAAAAAAAAACTATAAAGCCTAAGGAAAATAAGTACATTTTATTAATCAGTAGACAAACATTTTTATCCTAAGTGAAAATTAAAAAAAAAAAAAAAAAAAAACTACCCCCTTTGAAATAATTTAAAATTGTTAAACAATGTTGGAAAAATTACGGTATGATGATCATTTGTTGAGAAAAAACGAAGGAGCTATATCGCTTCGAGGGAAAGTTAAAGTTGTCAAATGTCAATTTTTTTAACTACAGATGTTAAGTGCCAAAACAAACGCTCCACTCACAGTACGGCACCTCAAATGTGCATCAACCAATCATACTCTGAACTCTGCTTGAGGATTATATCCGCCACGCAATGCCGAATCCTCTTCGTTGAAAAGGAAGGATGTGAGGGATGTTTTACATTTGAATTAAATGCATATAAAAAATTTTTAGCATCTTTATCATGGGAGTTTAATTTCGATTTCTGAACTTTTTAATGATTTATCATAATATATAGTAATATATATATATATTATATATAGTATTATATATGTATATATTGATATATATATTAATAATATTAGTATATCTATATTTATATATGAATATATTAATAATATATATATATATATATATATAAACTATTAATTGTATTTTTACTGGTATGTATGTTAATAAATTTTAGGATATGGGCATGATTATCTACAAGAACATCAAGAACATTATGATATATAGAATTATATTATATATGTATATAGTAATATAATGATATATATAATATATAATATATATAAATATAATATATAGTTTATATTTCTCATTAAAAATTAATAAGAAAAAGGAAAACAAAAAAAGTATATATATAAGGAAATTAAAGAAATTCATTCACTAATGTGTACTATTGAGCCATCAACGTATGGTTACAGAAAAATTGACCCAAATATTAGAAAGTAGAAAAACTATTTTAATTAAAGAGAGAGAGCAATTTGACAAATTCATGACATACAAACATAAGTCTACAGGGTGGGATTCCTCATAAACGCTAAAAAAGCCCCCAATACATAAGAAAACATGATAATTAGAAGATACTGCAAGCAATAAGCCATTGCGAGAAAACGTCAAGCAGGGCTTTGAAACACAACAACTGCTTGCGAACTTTGCTAAGTAAAACAAAGAAGGATAAAAGCAATGGTACAGCATTGAACTCATTCTAACATAGAAGCCAAAAGAAGAACCCTTTAGTAACATCTATTGCCAGTTCATTGACTTAATTATAATTTCACATCAAAGAAAGAAGTCATGAAGTGTGTGAATTAAGAAGAAATTCTGACTAAATTCTTTCAAATCACAAGTAATATAAAGAGCTATAGAAGAAACCTGAGGACAACAAAGGAACTCTATGCAAGCTAAAATTCATAAGCAGAAAGAAAACAAAAAAAAGGAATTTTTCCAAGCTAATAGGCCCATCTTTCAAGGCACTCTTATAATTCGATAGCCCAGCCCCCACAAATATGAGAAGTAATAAGAGTAGCCCCCGCTAATCTCAGCCCATCTGAATATCCAATAACATCAGAAAATTAGATAGGGTATAGTTTTTTTATAGGTAGAATATAGTGTGGTGTGAAATTGTTTGGTAAGTATATTAATATAAAATAGTAACATGAATGAAGTTTTTCAAAACAAAATTGTAAAAAGGACTCAAAAATAAATAAAAAGTCCAAAAAAAATAACTGAAATATTTTATTGATGTTTATTAACAGGAATAACAATTTTCCAAATGCATGACCCAATGGTATAATTATTAATGTTTACTTTTAGCAATTTAGTTATTTGTATTTTTATTATATAAGTATGTTTTTGTTATATTTTTATATTTCATAGAACAGTTTCAAGTCCACTCGAAGCAACGAAATAACAACATTGTGTTCTGAAAACGCTTGCGGTCTTTATCAACTGATGTCAAGTGGATTCTCACTGATGAGTTTAGTCAAAAGTTTCTTCTAATGAAAGCTTGGCATGAAGAACACAAAGCCTGTCATCAGAATTAATGTGAAAGAATGATTCGTCACCGCATTGACACAATCAAGGTATAAATAAAGTAATAGCAAACCATAAAAGATAAAATAAATAAAAATTTACAGGTAAACTCTCATTATACGTAAAATAATCAATAATTTTATCTGTGATATATAAACTTGTGGTTAAAAAAATACATCCTTCTCCTTATTTATTTTTATTGTTTACAATTAACACCACCGCAAATGAGTTCGATACATATTAAGTTTTAAATTTTTTTTTTTTTTAATAATAATAATAAAATAAAAAATGAGCGATATCATGAAAAAAATTATTAGCTGAAACGAAACGGAAACAAACTGAAGGAGGTTTTTAAGTTCCTTCAGGAAAATTAGCTGATAATAACAAAAAAATAATATAATAAAGGCAGATTATGCAACTTTTAGCATTAAAATAACTTTATGATTGTAACTATAATGGGGAAAAAAATATTACGATTTTTTTTTTATCATTGCTTCAATAAAAGTAGTAATCCTTTAAAATTGATTCTTATTGGCATTATTTGT
>JABUQX010038981.1:50000-75196 GCA_015478945.1 Trachelipus rathkii
TAATAATAATAATAATAATAATAATAATAATAAATAATAATAACAATAATAATAATAATAATAATAATAATAATAATAATAATAATAATAATAATAATAATAATAATAATAATAATAATAATAATAATAATAATAATAATAATAATAATAATAATATTAAAAATAATAATAATAATAATAATAATAATAATAATAATAATAATAATAATAATAATAATAATAATAATAATAATAATAATAATAATAATAATAATAATAATAATAATAATAATAATAATAATAATAATAATAATAATAATAATAATTATAACAATAATAATAACAATAATAATAAATAATTAATAATAATAATAATAATAATAATAATAATAATAATAATAATAATAATAATAATAATAATAATAATAATAATAATAATAATAATAAAAAACAAATTATAATATTAATAATATTAATAATAATATTCATAATAATAATAATAATGATAATATTAATAATTAATAATAATAATAATAATAATAATAATAATAATAATAATAATAATAATAATAATAATAATAATAATAATAATAATAATAATAGTAAATGTTAGAAAAAACCACCATTTCATATAATAATAATAATAATAATAATAATAATAAAAGAGTAATAATAGTTACAATAATACGAGAAGAGTGTCCTCATATTTTAGTACCCATGGTCTTTGTTCGAGGATTACAGAAGTTATGTTGTGTATCAATTTAATTGCAAAGTAGGATGTAATTCCTCTTATGTGGGATACACAACTAACACCTTAAGAACCCGAATTATGCAACACAGGTATAAACCAAGTAAAATATGGGAGCATTACACGACGGATCACAAATCCCCTCCTACAGTTGAAATTGCTAATTGTTTTAAAATTTTATTTCAAGTTGGTAATTTCAACTATCTTCGCATAGCAGAATCTCTTTTTATTAAAAAACTTAAGCCGGACATCAATGTGAAATTTAATGAAATGAATGAATGCTTGAATGTTTTTTGAATATTTGAGTGTTTTGCAGGTACACCTAATATCCATGATAATAGTTTTTTAGCTCTTTTGATTTTTCATCAAAATTATTTTTTTAAACTTCACAATTAATGTAAAATAATTTTATATATTTTTTATATTTAGAAATTTATTTTTTGTAAGCTGCATTATAAATAATAGTTAGTTAACCGTGATCATGCCTGAAGTATGCAGGCGAAATATTGGTATAATATTAAAAGTTTTAACTTCTTTTTATTCTCGAATAGTCCTTAATAAAATTTCTTCTGAAAATAAAGAACTATTTAAAAGAATTGAAAGAACTTGTAAATAATAATAATAATAATAATAATAATAATAATAATAATAATAATAATAATAATAATAATAATAATAATAATAATAATAATAATAATAATAATAATAATAATAATAATAATAATAATAATAATAATAATAATAATAATAATAATATTAATAATAATAATAATAATAATAATAATAATAATAATAATAATAATAATAATAATAATAATAATAATAATAATAATAATAATAATAATAATAATAATAATAATAATAATAATAATAATAAATAATAATAATAATAATAATAATTAATAATAAATAATAATAATAATAATAATAATAATAATAATAATAATAATAATAATAATAATAATAATAATAATAATAATAATAATTTTCACAGAAAGCTTGTTCTAAAAATTTTGACATAAGTGAATACCAATCCAATGACCACAAAGGAATCAGGTTCAGATGCAGTAAATATTACAGATTTTTATTGATCACGAAAATGCTGATGGAAGGACTAAATATCCCTCCTGATGTTCAAATAAACGATTACTCTGACTGTCCTATTAGTAACCGTAAGTTAAATAACAATAAAAATATTTAGGAATTCAACATCAGACTTTGATTTTATAAAAGTTTTTGATTTTATTACCAATGTTCTAAATAGTTATTTCTGTACATAATTTAATTTCCTTAAAATAATCTTTGAAAATAATTTACAGGAGAAGAAGAAGATATATTTATTTAGATTTCCCGACGCGTTTCGTCTCTATTCTTGAGACATCTTCAGAGGATTATTTCTTGTAAGCGAATGAGTCTTAAATTAATATATAATAATTAAATCAAATGATATTTAGTCTAACAGATAATACATTAAATTTTATGTTAATGTCTGGTCTGCGTGTTTTGATGTAGAAGGCCTCCGCAATTTTTAGTCTCTGGAATTCATATCAACATCGCTACAGTCCCAGCAAAATCTTTGAACATTTCAACACGGCACATGGTCAATCAACTATTAGTAATATTTCTAAACACTTCACAATATTATACGGATCGTGTGAAGTCCAGAAACTTAAAATTGCGGAGGCCTTCTACATCAAAACACGTAGACCAGACATTAACATAAAATTTAATGTATTATCTGTTAGACTAAATATCATTTGATTTAATTATTATATATTAATTTAAGACTCGATCGCTTACAAGAAATAATACTCGGAATGTCTCAATATAGAGACAATGCATTGAGGAAATCTAAATAAATATAACAAATTATGTACAGAAATAACTATTTAAAACATTGGAAATAAAATCAAAAACTTTTATAAAATAAAAATATTATTATTAATAATAATATTACTATTATTATTCAAGGATTGAGATATATTTCGCATTATTATTTTTGATGAGAATTTTAAACATTAAGAATAGCTTTGATATTTATAATAATAATAAAAATAATAATAATTATAAAAATAATAATAATAATAATGATAATAATAATAATATAATAATAATAATAATAATAATAATAATAATAATAATAATAATAATAATAATAATAATAATAATAATAATAATAATAATAATAATAATAATAATAATAATAATAATAATAATAATAATAATAATAATAATAATAAAAAATAAGAATAATAATAATAATAATAATAATAATAATAATAATAATAATAATAATAATAATAATAATAATAATAATAATAATAATAATAATAATAATAATAATAATAATAATAATAATAATAATAATAATAATAATAATAATAATAATAATAATATATTTTGCAATAAAAAAGAATGAAAATACTGTTGTTAGCGAAATTTATGGATATGACCTTAGCCCTCGATTGTATCAACAAAGAACATCAGAAGAGAAGTAACAACTGTTTGCAAAAAAGAAAATCTGCTTAGTAATCAGATTGCAAGGTGGGGCAATATTTATAGGTTTCAAGATGGGAAAAGGCTAAAGAAAAGAAATTAGAAAGTCTAATATGAAAAAATAAAAAATAAATGATATTGCAAGCAAATATAAGCTATTGCAGAGACAAAAGAAGATACTGAACGTAAATGTAAGCTATTGCTGAAACAAAAGAAACTACTAAATCCACAAATACTAACTTTGAATAAGCTAGAGAAAATAAGGTAAAGTACAGGATTGAACTTCAAGCAATTCACATAAAATACAGAAGAAAATAAAGAAACAGCTACTGACCCAAGAGATAAAAGATTCCACAAAGAAAAAAATTAAAGTTTGAATCCTGGCATTTGACAAATTCTTCAACAAGTAATTTCAAACCAATTAAAAGAATTAAAGCTGCCCTATTACCAAAGAAAGCGTTCAAGTCAAATCTCTTCTGACATTCCTATTCATCAATGTTGAACGTCAGTTGAATTTAAAGTTATAGTTGTTGTTAATTTTGCATGAATGTTAAATAACACCTCAGAAATGAATATATTTAAAATTAGAGTTCTAATAATATCAAAATAAGAGGAAAGATACAGATAAAATTATTTTATTTCTTATAATTATATTATGTAACTATTTATTATATTTTATATTCTTATACTGTTATACAACTTATTCATTTCGGATTGTAATAAGTTGATAATATGAACTGTGTTTGGCTTCATCATTGGCGATAAGATCATCATTAACAGTTCATCTGTAAGAAAGTCCGTTCCGAAGTGATTGTATGAAGTTGGTATGATGAACGGAAGAAACAGAAAGTATCTTCCTACTCAAGCCTAATTTCAGGGAATTTTTGTAAAAGTAGAAAATAAAAAAGTAAATAAATAAATATGAATATATATACAGGTAACCATATATATAAGTTATATGAATTCATTTGTATATATATAGAGTGCTGAAATTAAATATTCTTTTATTTAAATATAAGTACGAAAGATAGGTAAATGCTATTATATTTTTTAATTATTAATAAAAAATTAGCCCAAACTCGAAAGAAGTCGGAAAAACAGGTGAAATTGAGTCTTTCGAGGAAAGTTTAAAAATTCCTTTTGGAAAGTTAATCTCTGTAACTCACAAAATCAATAAAATAAAAGGTAAATTAAGGGGCGCACTGTTAAGCGATATTGATATATCTTTCGATCACAAAGAAGATTAGCTTGAATTGAAAAGAAAGGTAAAAGCTTTCGATAATACTTGCAGAGAATTGGCATTGGAATCTCTTGATCCAAAAAAATAAAAGAGAGGTTCACATCATAATTGAAACCATATGATGAGTTGAAAAAAAGTGTTACTAAATGCATGAATAAATTTGAGCCCAAAATAAGACCACACGATAGTATAAGTAACATAGGTATTATAAAGTCAAATAAATCAAGTGTTAGGTTAGGATGATCAATATCACCATCATTGTTATATGAGATTTAAAGAAAAAATGCTAATAAACTAAAAGCAGACTAAGAATATAAACATGGATCATCAAAAGAGTTATATATGCCTATTTCAATTATTAGAATTGTCAAACTATGAGAATAAGAATGCTATAGACTTTTCAGATTTTAAAGAAAGAAAAGAAAGTATTGAAACAACTATAGAAGGTTCTATACTAGTTCAGCTTTTGAAAGAACAAATTGCTTTTAATAGTATTTAGCATGAAATAATCAACTAAAATCCTTTTGAAATGTGTGAACCAGAGACATTTACAGGTGAAGATCCAACTATATTTAAAGATTTTATTGCAGCATTCAAAACAATCATTGAAAGTAGATGTTCTGATGAAAGTAACAATCTGCACATTCTGCTAAAATATACCAATTGTAAAGCTAATGACATTGTGAGAAGCTGTTTACATTTAGACGATGAAAAAACATAAAATTGCATTAGATTTATTAGAACAAGAATCTGGTAATGAACAATTAATTGCAGTTGCCTACCTGAGGAAACTGGAATCATAAGGATTTTCTTAAATAAGTAATTGCAATAATTCAAAAGTAATATTTCAACTTTAAATCGGTTGAATTGCACTGGTGAGCTATACAGAATATTAAAAAATTTTCTTTTAGACTACGCGATACATGAAGAAAAAAATTAAAAAATTATACCACAAAGGTAAAACAATTAGTTTTAACATCCTATTAGAATTTGTTGCAAAAGAATGAAAATTATTAAACATGCTATTATTTATAGATTCAGGAGCAATACCTAAGCATAGAAAGCTACAAAATGAGAAAAGTAAGTCATTCTATGTCAAAGAAAACAAAAATGACAATAATAATAATAAAAAATAATAATAATGATGAAAATAATAATAATTATAATAATAATAATAATAGTAATAATAATAATAATAATAATAATAATAATAATAATATTAATAATAATAATAATAATAATAATAATAATAATAATAATAATAATAATAATAATAATAATAATAATAATAATAATAATAATAATAATAATAATAATAATAATAATAATAATAATAATAATAGTATAATAATAATAATAATAATAATAATAATAATAATAATAATAATAATAATAATAATAATAATAATAATAATAATAATAATAATAATAATAATAATAATAATAAAAATAATAATAATAATAATAATAATAATAATAATAATAATAATAATAATAATAATAATAATAATAATAATAATAATAATAATAATAATAATAATAATAATAATAAAAATAATAATAATAATAATAATAATAATAATAATAATAATAATAATAATAATAATAATAATAATAATAATAATAATAATAATAATAATAATAATAATAATAATAATAATAATAATAAAAATAATAATAATAATAATAATAATAATAATAATAATAATAATAATAATAATAATAATAATAATAATAATAATAATAATAATAATTGTCAGTTTGTAAAAAGGAGAACCATAATATAAATAAATGCAAAATAAAGAAAAAAAATTATGATAAGAAAGTACAATACAAAATGTGTTCAAAATGACTGAGAACAAACAATTACAGTTGTATTAGACCAAAGATTTGAGAAAATGTGAAAAGCATCATTTATCGCTTTCGCATAAAGATGATACAAAAGAAAAATCAAAATAGCTCAAATCCTGCACCATCAGCTTCATCTGAAAGTATAGTACATACCATTGAGTCAGAAAGTCCGAAAATAATATTTCTCAAAGTTTTCAAATAAAAGTCAGCAGAGCAAGTGATGAAAAGGTGTCATATCCAGCAGTGCCAGTAAAAATTAAGCTTAAAGGGAATGACAAAATAATTGAAACATATATGGGACTTGATACTCATTCTTCAGCTTGTTTTACGGATCTTAACTTGGATTTCGAATTAGGTATGAAATATATGGAAGCCCAAAACGATATCAACATAACAACAATGTGCGGCTAAAATAAAATCATCACTTATATCTTGAACAATTTAGAAATTGATGATATTGAGATCAGTAAATTTGAGACTATTAGTACTATTTATTGTAAATTACATTGGCTATATACTAAAGATAAATCTCCATCTCACAAAGACATAGATGGATTGGAATATTTACATCATATTCCATTTCAATTTATTGCTGCCCAAAAAATGCTTTTAGCAGAAATGAATAAAAGTGAGTTGTTAAAACCTATTGAAATTTAAGACGGACCTTACAAATATAGCAAAAGTTGAAAAAGTTGCAAACAAGAGCCATTTACAGTGAAAATACATAGGGAATGTAAAATCAGTGGGCAGACCTAAGTAAGAGCTACGTTATCTAAGTGAAATAACAACGCTGGATAAAAGGAAAATGCAACAGTTATAGATACCATAGTGTTATGTTTCGATTGTATTTTAGTGCTGGAACTACAGTGTAAATATAGCGAAAGTATAAATTTGTCAACAAAGCATTGCTTACAGGAAAGCAAATATATAATCTATGTTTTTTTTTTTTATTTTTCTTTTGTTTTTTTCTTTTTTTTTGACTGTATTATTATTATGTTTATTTCTTTTATGTTATATTTTCATTAATTTAGATTTCATTTTGTTAAGTGAAACAGAAACACAACACTTAGCGAATTCAAAAAGTACACAGAATAAGCAGCAGAGTTATCAAGACAACGTGAAACACGCGAAAATAGATAAGTGCAACAAAGAGCAGTTTGAAGCAAGGGAAGACCGAACAGGCAATGAAAAAGTTGCAAGAACATAGAAGAATTTACAGGTATAAAGAACAACGCAAAAAAATAAGTGCAAGTTAAAAAGAGACGCATTTAGCAAGTAATGTTGATAAATACTAATTATATATCGTCATAAAGTTGATATCGAAGTGCATACAAATGAGCTATTAGAAGATTTATACATATGTTTAAAAGATTTGAATAAGACAAATTTGATAAGATTCGTTTGAGTATGTCGTTACCCCCAAGACTGCATTTATTTACTTAAGCTTTTGAAAAAAATAATACTTAACGCGGAAGAAAAAGACAAGTTAGGGAAAACACACAGGTCTTTTAATACATTAGAATTAATAATCAAGTAATAAGAAACCCATGAAAAAGATACTCGAAGGTAACCATAACAGCATAGGTCGTCAATCAACTGAGCAGTTGACAGGTGGAAACAAACGCAGAAAATAAAAGTGACAAGAGCAGTTATTTCGACATAGTGATTTTCATAATTGATTTATAAACAAAACTCAAACAAATATAACGCGAAGAATGGAAAGAATAGTTTTGGCACAACACATAAGAGCAGATAACAGGTTGAAACTGCATACGCTAAATGATGTGTAAAGCACGTGACAGACAAGCAGCAGTTATGATGAACCTGTTTTATAACACAACGGGAAATAAAAATGATCGAAGTTCTACGCAATTGAATAAAGTAGCAAAAACGAGGTCACAAAGAAACTGGAAACGATGAAACCCGAATAAAAGTGAAACTGAACAGACGATTTAAAGAGGACGAAAACAAACGCTGAAGTGAAATGCATGGCACAACAACTGATCGAGATTACGAAACTGTGATAAATCGGAAGAGCTCGAATTGCGAAGATAACGCTGCAATTTCTCTCCGAGGGCCATGAGAAATTATACAAGGTGAAACAAGCGCGAAGCCTGATAAGATGAGGGCACAGCAAGAGCATGATTTAAGATGAGAACTTTGAGAGGACAGCTGACAAAAGTCAGAGAAAAGTGCAGATACGCATAGTCCTCAGCGAAGCAAGGTATGTATCTAGTAATTATATTTCACAAAAAAACTAGCCAAATTGAGAGAAAAATTTAAAGTGCAGAACGGAAAAGAAGCAAAGGTATCAAAACAATCAGATGGGTGAAAGCCAATCTATGCTATTCAGATAAGAATAATAGATGCAACAAAGAAGTTAACAAGGTAAAACTAAACGCAAGAAGATTCATAGAATGAAAAGTGCATTCAGATGTCATTACTAGAATGCGGAAAACAAACGCGATACCTAGTAAAGTGCATACTTGTACAACAAGAATTACTATGCGTGGTGAATACTTAAGCTTTTGTTGGGGCGGAATGAATGCAAGGTGATACGTCAATAGCAGTTATAACCAGGATCGACTGACATAAATGGAATTATGAGAAGGGTCACGACACAAAACAGACAAGCAAGTTATACATTATAATGGTCCAACTTCGGATCAACGTACGAATAGAACTAATGTGGCAAAAGAGACAGTTCGAGGTGACAAATACAACGAATATGTCGCAAAAGGAATCAAGAGCTGCAAGTACTAGAGCACATAAGTTTGCATTAAGATCCGTTAGGAAAAAGAGCTCGACTTGTAAAAATAGAATAAATAGTGTTAGAGCAATTTACAAGTTAGCAAGAAGGCTAGTTAGGCAGGTGAAACAATATATTTAATTCTCTGCTTAGGGCTGGAATAATATGAATCTAAGGCTTATGTTTATTCAATGTCTGAACCAGTTGTGAGTATATCTGTTTTATATGCTATTGTTCCCTGTAGTTGAATAATCTGTGAATTTACATTAACAAATATTGGTTAATATATTTGCACATTAATAGCGGGAAGGTACAGTTCGTCTTGAATATCATTATATTTTTTTTTTTTTATTTATATGTTTCTTGTAAATTATTTAAATATGTTATGCTGTATGTACGTTATTAATTGCTAGATTTTTAATCTATGGTATAGATAACTACAGACTTATTTAATCGGTTAACAAGTGCTAATTGTGCCTAAGGAATCTACGCTTTACCAGATTGGAATTACAACAACTTATAGGCTTGAAATGAAGTGACAAAAAATGAGCAGATTTTTTACAATGTGAAAATATATTACGCGAATGAAGCATAAAATTTGCAAGAGCGAAAGAACAAGAGCAATCATACCGGTGAAACAATTATTTTTATCTGCCTATTTGAGAGGACTGATCACCACCAACCAAAAAGAAAAGATTTTACCAGACCAAAGAACTAAAAAAAAACAGAAAAATAGTGTAACAGAAAAAAGAAAAAAAAAGAGGGCAAAAAAGAAGAAAGAAGCAAGAAAAACTACTACTAAAATACAATGAATCAGAAAGAAGTTATAGGAGATAAAGATGGAACAGAATTTACCAAGGCTAATGATGGAAAAAGAAATATAGAAAATGAATGGTACCGAAGTACATTAAGAGCAGTTAACATCTTGAAAATACTGCGAAAATAGAAGAGTAACCGGATGCAGTACAAGTAAAACACACCGAGCAGAAGGAATGCAACAATGAGCTCGCTTACTGAGCGGAAACAAACGCGACACGGAAATAGATGCAACAAGAGTAGTTGACTGTGAGAACCACGCTAATATGAACAAGTGCAACACTTTACTAGATTGCGCACACTGAGCTGTTACTAGAGGCAACACACGTAGCCGAAAATGGCGCAAAAACGAAAGTGGCAACAGTCAACAATATTACCGAATATAAGGAGTGTGAAACAAGATGCGGGAAATGACAATTGCAACCAAGAAGCAAGTTACTGGTGAAACGAACCGGCGCATGGAAAAAAAGTCTACAACCAGCTTACAAGGTGCAACTAACTTGGGGAATGAAGTAGTGCAGGACATTAAAAGTGATTTCAGAGCGTAAAACAGATCGAAATGCAAATAGTGCAGACAAGACACGTTACAGGTGAAACAACGCGAATTGAAAGTGCAACAAGAGCAGTTACAGGTGAACAACGCGAAGAAGCTTATTTGCATACAGTAATAGCAGTTACAATGCATATATAACTGCGAATGGAAACTGCACATGAGCAATCAAAGGTGAATCTAAGGCTAACGCAATGAAGAGTGCACAGCAAAAAGAGCATTACAGGTGACATACGCGAGATAGAAAGATTGCAAAAACAGAGTATTTACATTTGAAACAACGCGAATCGAAAAGTGCAAAAAGAGCAGTTTACGATAGTGGAAACAAGACAAATGAAAAGGCAAGACAAGGCAGTTACAGCGCAACAAATCAAACCCAGGCGAATGAATTATCAACCATTAACAGTTCAGGTCCAAACAATCGCATAAAAGGGCAACAGATGTACAGTTACGGTAGAGTAATTCAAAACTTTTTGCAGGAATTAAAAGTGCACAAGTGCGTTACCAGGAACTAATCGCAATGATGAAAAGTGAACAAGAGCAGGTTACAGGTGAAACCTAACGATTCGAAACTGCGCTTAAATTAAGGTGTGGAGATCACAATTTACGCTCCGTGATGTCCATCGCGATAATAGTGCAAAAATTCTTATAAAGGTGAAAGAACGCGAATGAAAATGCAACAAGATCAGTTAAGGTGTAAACGCGAGATGAAATAGTGCACAAAGAGCAGTACAGGTGAAAAACTCGACTAAAAATGCATACAAAAGAGCAGTGTACAGGTGAAACAGCGAATGAAAGTGCAAACATTAACAGTTACAGGTGACAAACATACAACTGGGTAAGTGCAAAAACGCCAGTGTTACATCGTTGGTGTGAAACAAACGTGAATGAATAAAAGTGCAAAGAAATAGAGAAGTTTACAGGTGATACAAGACGTGAGATGAAAGTGGCAACCACAGACGAGATTTACAGGTGAACAAGCGCGAATGAGTCGAAAACTGCATAATAAAGCAGTTACAATGGTGAGACAACTCGATAATAGAATAAGAAAGTATATAGCGCAAGAGAGCAATTTCAGCTACCATCTGGCTGTGATGAAAACAAGCGGGCTAAAGAACTAAGTTCAGTCAAATACTAAAGGCATATTACCAAGGTAAATAACAATGTACATGAAAATGATGAAGTAAGAGCAGTTACTAATAGGTGAATAACAACGTGAATAGAAACAGTGCAATATATGAGCAGTATATCTAAGGAGAACAACGTAAATGAATAGTGCATACATTATAACGATACAATTTGAAACAATGCATCATGAAGTGTAAATTAAGAGCAGTTACACGGAGACAACAGCCGATAAAAAGTGCAACATATATATTAATGAGCAGTATTACTGGATATAGAAACAATATTGGCGAATGTAAAGTGCAACTACGTAGTACTTATATTAAAGAGGTAGAAACAACGCTATAAGAATAAAGATGCATACATTTAAGTCACAAGGTGAACAAGCTTAATAAAAGAGCTAACTATATAACAGTTACAGTGATGAAAATCATAAACGCGAATGATAGAAGTGCAACAATGAGCAGTTAACATTTATATATGGAAACAACAGCGAATATTTCAGTAAAAGTGCGACTACGAGCTACAGTTTACAGGTGAAAAAACTCTGAATGAGTAGTGCTAAGCCATTAACAGTTTTGCGTGTTTAAAAAAACCTAAGAAATTCGAAATGAAAAAGTGGCACACCAGAGCAGTTACAGGTGAAATCAAAATACTTTGCGAATGAAACGTGCAAGCAAGAGCAGTTTACAGGTGAAAACAACTATGCGAAAATGATATTGCTATATCATACAGTTAACTATAGATGAAAACAACCGAAAAATGAAATAACTGCTAAAAATTACATTATAAAGCAATATAATCCATAAATTATGAGTGAAACACTCGAGATGAAAGAGTGCAGATAATTAGATGAAGTTATACAGGTATAACTATAACGCGTATAACAGTGGAAAAAGTGCAACAGTAAGAGTAGTATACATTTGAAACAATGCGAATGAAAAAAGTGCAACAAGAAGCAATACAAAAGATGGAAACACCAAGCAACATGAAAACGGGCCAAACAAAGACAGTTAAACAGCGAAACCACGCAAGGAAAATAGAAATAAGTTCGCTACGAAAATACATTCCTATAATCTATATTTTTTTTATTTTATATGATCAATTGTGACTACTGTTTTTGACTTTTTTTTAAGGTCAACAATTCAACATAATGTCGATAAAAGGGCAAAATATTTTAACTAGTTAACAGGTGAAATTCAAAACGTACGATCTTATTCCGATTTTTATTAATATTTATTGATATACGCGAAGAAAAGTGCCAACAAGAGCATTATTCGACAGTGAAAGATTCAACGCAAATTTTCCGAAATTTAATGCAACACGTTATTTTGATTTAGATCGTATCCTGTTACAGGTGACACAAATTCATAAATCGATTTCCGAAATAAGTAAAATGGCAACTTTATATAAGCAGTTCATAATTTGATAATATATTACAACACTCCATATTGTATTGGTAAGTGACTCGGAATGAAGTAGTTGCAAATACAATTTATTTAACCTATCCAGAGAGGAAGTACAAAATTAAAACAAACGTCAAATGTATTAAATAATGAAAATAATAATAGACGAATTCGAAATGCAAAAAGAGCTAAGGTGAAAAAACAATACAGCGAATCAAAGAGTGCATAAAACAAGTAAAGTCAAGTTACAGTAGAAAACAATACGCCGAATGGAAAAGTCAATCAAGAAGCAGTTTTAAACTCAAGTTTTCGAAAACAAAAAGTCGAAATTAGAATAAGTGATAACAATAAGATCAGTTAAAGGTGAAAACAATTTGACAAATAGAAAAGTGTCAACAAAGCAGTTTACATAGGTGAAAACAAAATCAATATAGCGAAGTATGATAAAGTGCAAACATAGAGCAGTTAAATGGTAAGAAATAAAACAATATAATACAAAATGTCAAGGAATCGAAAAAAGCTGCGAACATCTTAGACCAAGTTTTAAGCAAAGGTAGAATGACCAACAATACGCAAATGAAGGTTAACTATTAAACGATGTGCATTTACGGGGTGATGTAGATCAAGACATGCTACATGATAATGGTATGAAAGATAAAGAAAATTTTAATACGAAATAACCAAAACTGTGATTTATTTTCCCAACCGCTAATTCTTATTATTGTTAATATAAATAATTAGATTCGAATGAAATAATGCACAAAGCAGTTACAATTGTGAAAGCTAAATCATTATGGAAGTGAAAAGTGCAATACATAATATACAGCAGTTACATATATAATAACATTAACATGTCGAATGAATTAAACTGTTGCAACAATTTAACAAGTTAAGGTGAAAATACAAAATAGAACTTGGCCAAGGATAAAGTGCGACATGAGCTTACATTTAAGGGCTGAAATATATTTGATTCTTTTTTTATTTTTTGTATCTTTGGTAACTTTTTTTTGTTATGATTGTGTTACAATTTTTTTTATTCTCTTTTTTTTATATTTTTGTATTGGTTGGCACGTAAAGTTCTTGTCTTTTTTTTTGTATTTAATTGTCTACATACGTATATATATTTTATTCTTTTTTTTTCTCTCTTTGTATTTTTATTTCTGATTTAAGTTTATTTTAATTTTGTTTATTTTTATTCTTATTATTACGTATAGGAGTTTATTTTTTATTCTTTTTTTTTGTTGTTATTTTTTTATTTTTCTTTATTTTTTTTTTTTTTTTTTTTTACTTTTCTTTTTTGCTTATTGGTTTTTTTTTGATTTTTATCTTTCTTTTATTCTTATTTTTATTATTATTTCTGATTTTATTTTTTATGTTTTTATTTTCTTTTTTTTTTTTGTTATTAATTTTCTATTTTTTTTTATTTGTTTATTTTATTTATTTATTTTTTTTTTTGTTTTTGTAAAATTTTTTATTCTTTTTAATATTAGTTTTATGTCATCTTTTTTAATTTTCAGATTGATATATTCTTATCTTTCTCTTTTTTTTTTTACTTTTTGATATAAATTTTGCATATGAGTTTATATAGCCATTTTTTACTTTTTTTTTATTTTGTGTGAAAATAACTAAAGAGTTATTTAATTTTCTTTATTTATTTATTATGATGCTATTTTTTTATTGTTTTATTTATCTTTTATTTTTACTTTTTTTTACTATTTTATTTTTTATATTTTTTATAGTTTTGCATTTTATACTCAGTCTTCATTTTTAGTTGGTTATTTTTTTTTTTATTTCTATTTTTGTTTTATTATTACTTATCTTTATTTTTTTTTGTCTTGTTTTACTGTTTATTATATGTTTGCAATTTTTTTTTTTATTCTTATATTTAGCTTTTTATGTTTTTATTCTATTTTCTTGTACAAATTTTTTTATTTTGTTTTTTTTTTTTTTTTTTTTTTTTATTGCTACATATGGGACTTGATAATTTATGTGTGTTATCAACACACATCGTAGTTTTTTACTTTTTTTTATTGTTTGTATTCTATTTTTTTTTTTTTTTTTTTTTATTTGCTTTTTTGTTTTCTTTTTTTTGTTATTTTTTCAGTGTATTTGCTTTACTTTTTATTTTATAGTCAATGTTTTTAATTTTTTTATTTTCTTTTTTTTTTATTGTTAATATTTTTATTTTGATCAATTTAGTGTTTAGTGTTTTTGATGTTATAAAAAAAAAATGGCAAATTCTTTTTTATATTTTATTTTTTACTTTTTTTGTTTTAATTATTTCATTTTTTTTATTCTTTTTATTTTTGTTCTCTCATATGATTTTCGAGCTCTAAGTTTTTGCATTATTATTTTTCTTTTTTTTAGTAAATGTTTTCATTTTTTATTATGTGTTAATATTTTTTTTTTTTATATTTTCATGTTTTTGTTTTGTTTTTTTGTTTTTGTATTATTTTGTTTTTTTTTTTTTTTTTATTTTTTTTTTTTTTTTCTTTTTTTTTTTTTTTTAGTATTTTTTATTTTTTTTTTTTTTTTTTTTTTTTTTTTTTTTTATTTTTTTTTCTGATTTTTTTTTTTATATCATTATTGTTATCTTCAACTTCATGGATGAATATTTTTTTCTCTTATTATTTCTTGTGTGTTGTTATTTTAGTTATTGTGTATTTCTTTTTGGTAATTTTATTTTATGTGTATTTCTTTTTTTGTATGCTATTTTTTGTGTTATTTCTTTTATGTATATTTTTTTTTTTTTTTTTTTTTTTGGCTATGTGTTATTTTTTTTTTTTTTGTATATTATGCATCTCTTTCTAATTTATGTTATAAAAAAAGCACCTGTTCTGCTACTGTAATATCTTATTTTTTATTTTATCGTAATTATTTCAGTTAAAACTATAATATTTAGTTTTATTTATTTTTTCATGTTTTCTTATCTGTCTTTTTATCTGTCTGTCTTTGATGTTGTGTGTCTGTATTTTTTTATTCTTCAAATTTTTTTACTCTTTTAATTTCTTGTAGCTTATTTACTTTTTATTATTTTGTTATTTACTATTTTTTTTTTATTTTGGTGATGTAAGTTTTTTTATTATTTACTTTTTTTGACTTGTTTTATTTTTTTTTTAATTATGTTTTTTATCATTTTTTTTTATTTTTTTTTTTTTTTTTTGTTTGATATTTATCATTATTTTTTTCCTATTATTTATATTATTTTTGTTTGATGTTTTTTGTGCTAATTTCTTTCTTTAATCTTTAATCTCATTTTGTGTTTCATTTTTTCCCTTTCTTTTGTTATTTTATTTGTTTTTAAATTTTTTTTATCTTTTTTTATTATTTTTTTTTTTTTTTTTTTTTTTTTTTTTTTTTTTTTTTTTGTTGTCGTAATTTTTGATTTTTATAATGTATGTGTTTCTTATATTCTTTTCATTATTATTTGTTATGTTTATCTTTTTATTTTATGACATTTAATTATTTTTTCTTTTTTTTTGTTTATTTTTTTATTAAATTGTTTATTTGTAAATACTTGATGAGTTTATTTATTTAGTTTTAATTATTATTTTCTTTGCTTGATTTTTATATATTTATATGTGTGTTATTTTACGACAAAAACGTAGCAAGTTCAAAAGTTTGTGAAACAAGTGCGATAGAAAGTAACAAATAGCGTAGTTACACACGGGATGAATACAAAGATAAGTGCAACCAGAGCAGTTTACAGGTGAAACAACGGGAAAAAGTGTCCAACAATTGAAACATTATACCAGGTGAAACAATTAGACAAATGAAAAGTGCAAAACAGAGCAGGGAACTACAGGTGAACGCGAAAAGACGCGAGGGAGAATGAAGATGTGCAAGAAGAGCTGTTTAACAGCGGGTAGAAACACGCGATATGGATGAGAGTGAGCAAAGGTAATAGCGTATATAGGTAGAAACAACGATTATATGAAGTGCAACTAGAGATTACGGGTGAAATGCAATACACTGCGGAATGAATAGTGCAACTTTTCAGTATCTATTGGTTGGTTAAGAAACAGACTGAAGACGAAGATGAAAAATAAGTGCAGACACTTACAGTTTACTAGGTGAAACATAGGACCGGCGTAAGTGAAAAGTGCATAACGTCTAATTATCAATGTGAAACGGCATGTATATGCAGGTGAAAGGCGAGCCTCAGCGAATGAAAAAGCTGTATATCAAAAACGATATAACTCAAAGGTTAAACAACAGGGCGAAGAAGTGCATGAATAACAGTACAGGGTGAACAAACGGTGAAAGAGTGCTAAATATATAATAATAAGAAAAAGTGCAACAAAAAGAGCAGGTACTGCCAAAAGGTGAAACCAACCGGGCGGACATCAGAGAAAAAAAGTGCATTTACAATGTTATTAGTTATCCATGGATTTCAAATACAGTAAAACTGCGATATATATAAACAAGATTGCGCAAAACAAGTATATCAGTTATGCATGTGAAAGCACACTCCGATGATAAAGTGCACAAGAGCACTAGTTACAGTTGAAACAATGTGAAGAAAGAAATTAATAAATAGCATGTTATAGGTGAAGACAAATAACAACTCAAATGAAAAAGTGCTTCATCAATAGAGCAGTTTGAACAGGCTAATTAACTAAGCCAAACGCGAATCGAAAAAGTGCATATTAACATTATTGGTCCCCTTCTGGTGATACAACGCGAATGAAAGTGCAACATTAACGATACAGTGAAACAAATAATGATCCAATTGAAAGTCTTAGTTTAACAAGAGCATGAATTACTTAGGTGATGCAAACTAAGCTGATAAAAGTGCAACAAAGAGTAATTTGAACAGTGAATGAAAGTGTAACAATAGCAGTCTTAACAGGTGAAACATATACACTAATGAAAGTCAGACATAGAAGCAGACAGGTAAACAAACAACGCGAATGAATGTAAAGATCACGGGAATGAGCAGTTAAGAGAGCGTGATATAAAAAACAACATTTGATGAAAAGTGTAACAATGAAGTAGCGTCTTAACATGTGAAAACAATGATACAAATGAGATTAAGGGAACAAAATACACTATGAGCACCGTACAGTTAAAACAACGCGCACACACGAATGCTAGTGCAACATTAACATTTACAGGTGAACGTGCGCCTGAGAACTAGCCCCACGCTCCCTCGGCCTGTCGCGGCGAATCCCAGAAAGTGCACATACAGTTACAGGGTGAAACATACAAATGAAAAGTTCAACAAGAGCATGTAGCAGGTGAAACAACGCGGAAATGAAAAGGCAACTTAACATCTTACATGGGTGAAACAACGCGAATGAACAGTCAACCATTACAGTTACAGGTGAAACATACAAATGAAAAGTGCAACCCAGGAAGCAGTTACAGGTAAACGTCACCAAATTTCTTGTTCTCCTGCGAATGAATAGTGGAGCGTTTTGGGAGTGTGCTGTTCCTACATGAACATTTCCTGAACATGTGAAATGATTTCACCTAACGTTCGTCGTGAAGTGTAGATGTGAGTTGCATATACATCTTAACAGATTCTCCGGTGAACAAATACAGCAATCTGATATGTGCCTTAACAACGAGCAGTTTACAGGGTTGAAACAACTGCGATATATGAAAAGTGCAAATATAAGAGAAGTTCATTTGAAACTAATTTGATGAATGATAAAAGTGTAACAATAGCATGTACTATCAGCGTGAATAATCAATAACCAAATAAAAAGTTCCAGAACCAGAGCAGTTGAGCAGGTAAAACAACGCGGAATTCGAATGCACAAGAGCAGTTCAGCAGGTGAAACGAATTTGAATGAAAAGATGTGAACTAAGTAGCATTACACTGGTCGAAACAATTAACAATGAAATATAGTGCAGACTCCAGAGAGGTACATAGGTAAATACAATTCTCGCGAATGAAATGTGCTAGACATTAACATTTAGCAGGTCGAAACTCTCAGAACGCGATGAAAAAGCTGCACACATTAAAGTACAGGGTGAAACAATTTTCTACAATGAAGAAGTTCAAAGCCAAGTCAGCATTTCTACAGGTGAAACATAACTGCGACTATGAAAATGCAACATTAACATTTACTAGTGATGAAACAACGCTGTGAAGTTGAGTAGAAAGTCACATTTAACAGTTCTCCGTGAATACGTTTTGATCAAATCGAAGGAAAAGTGCAACCACGAGCAGTTAGCGTAAAACACGCGAATGAATAGTGCAACATAAACATTTCAGGTGAAACGAGGTCACGGGCGAAATCCGCATACATGTGCCATTTACCTATAATTAACATAACAAGTTTACTATAGGTGAAGTTACATATACAATTACTCAAGTTCGGCATACAAGATATGATATTACAGGTGATACTATTATAAAGTATATTAAGTCAGATATATCATATATAGAAAAAGATTGCATAACATATTATGAGACAGTTAGCAATGGTGAAAAATAACATATATATATAACCAGACATGATAATGAACCACTTAGACATGGTAGAATGTCAATTTTACAGGAAATCAAACAACGCGAATGAAGAGTGCAACAAGAAGCATAGATTTAGAGGTTGAAAAGCGATAATAAATATGCACATTAACTAAGTTAAGGGGGAAACAAACTAGCAGAATGAAAAATGCAGAACATAAAAGATGAGGCAAAAGTTCCAAAATTCTATAGGGTATAATGAAAAGTGCCAAAAGGAGTAAGTTATTCAGGTGAACAACGGGAATGAAAAGTGCACAAGTAGAAGTTTACAGGTGAATACAACGCCGAAATTAGAAAGGTAAACAAGAGCAAGTAAAGGTGAATAACAAACGCGATAATTGAAAAAGTGTAAAAAAAGAAGCAGTACTATAGCGTGATAATAACTATCTATGGAGAGAGAGAGAGGCGAAGAGAGAGAGAGAGAGGAAGGGGGACAGGCGAATCGGGAAGAGGTGCGAGAGCGACGAGAAGCAGTTTACAAGGTGAGAAGGACAACGCGGCGAATAAGAAGGAAAGTGCGAGGATCAGAGAAAGCGAAGGATGAGTAAACAGTTTGAAACGAGGATGTGGAATGAAAAGTGTAGACAAGTAAGGAGAGAGCGAATAGCAGTTGAAATCGATGAAAAGTGCAACAGAGCAGTTACACGGTACAACGCGAATGAATGTGCAACATTACAGTTACAGGTGACAACGCGAATTGCAAAGTGCACATTAACATTACACGGTGGCATAACAAAGAATTGTGCAACAAGAGCAGTTACGGTGACAACGCGAATGAAAAGTGCAAGAAGAGCAAGTTAAAGGTGAACAACGCTAAAGAAGAGTACATTAACAGTTACAAGTGAAACAACGGAAATGAAAAGTGCAACAAGAAGCAGTTACAGGTGAAACACGCAAATAAAGGCAACAATGAGCAAGTTTACCAGTAAACACGCAAGACGACAAGTGCAACAAGAGCAGATACAAGTGAAACAACGCGAATGAAATGCAACATTAACAGGTACAGGTGAAACAACGCGAATGAAAGTGCAACAAAAGCAGTTATAGGTGAAACAACGCGATGAAAAGTGCAACAAGAGCAGTTCGGTTGGAAAAACGCGAAATGAAAACGTGCAAACAAGAGAGTTCACAGTAACAATCGCAATGAAAAGCTGCACACAAAGCAGTTTACAGGTGAAACAACGCGAAGAAAAGTGCAACAAGAGCATTACAGGTGAAACAACGCATATGAAAAGTGCAAGAAGAGCGGTTACGGGTGAAACGTTAATGAAAAGTGCAACAAGAGCTTTTACTGGGAAACGTGAATGAAGTGAACATTTAGTTACTCGGTGAACAACGCGCCATGGAAAAGTGCAAACATTATTAGTACGGTGAACAAGCGAATGAAAACAAGTGAAACAAGAGCAGTTACAAGGTAATAACGCGAATGAAAACTGCAACAAGACAGTTAACTGTGCACAGAGCAATGAAAAGTGCAACAAAGCATTTACAGGTGAAACAACCGCGAATGAAAAGTGCAACAAAGCAGTTACAGGTGAAACACTGCGAATGAAAAGTGCAAAAGAGCAGTTACAGGTAAACAACGCGAATAAAAAAGGCAACAAGAGCAGTTACAGGTAAAAAACGAGAATGAAAAATTGAACAAGAGCGATACAGTGAAACAACCGAATGAAAGTGCAACATTACGTTACAGTGAACAAGCGAATGAAAGGACCAATAGAGTTACCGGTGAACAACGCATAGAAAAGTGGCAACAAGAGCGGTTAAGGTTGAACAACGTTAATGAAAGTTCAACAAGAGAGTTACAGGTGAAACAACGGTCGTCGAAGACCCCGAATAAAAGGTGCTGATACGCAAGCAGCATTCAGGGAAAAACGCGAATGAAGAGTGCAACAAGGCAGTTACAAGTAAACAACGCGAATGAAAGTCAACAAGAGCAGTTACATTTGAAACAAAGATGTAATGAAAGTGTAGAATAGCAGTTACAGGTAAACAATACAAATAAAGTGCAACCAAGCAGTTACAGGTAAAACGCGAATGAAAAGTGCAGTAGTGCAACATTTAAAGTTACAGGTGAAACAACGCGAATGAAAAGTGGAGACAATTAACATTACAGGTGACAACGCGAATGAAAAGAGCAAACAGAGCAGTTACAGGTGAAACAACGCGAATGAAAAAGATGCAACAAGAGCAGTTACAGGTGAAACAACTGGAATGAAAAGTGCAAATACATTAAAAGCATTAACAGGTGAAACAACGCAAAATGAAAAGTGCGTTACAGGTGAAACCACGCAAATGAATAGTGCACAAGAGCAAATAACAGTGAATACAACGCGATGAATAGTCGCAAACATACAGTTATCATTGAAACAACGCGAGATGAAATGCAACAGAGAGAGTTAAGGTGATACAACGCAAATGAAAAGTTTAACAAGAGTAGTTACAAGGTGAGACCACGCGAATGATAAAGTGCGAACAAGAGAATCAGGTGAAACAACGCGATTGAAATGCAACAAGAGCAGTTTCAAAGTGAAACACGCGAATAAAAGTGCACAAAGCAGTTATAGGCTGAAAAACGCATATGAAATGCAAGAAGAGCGTGTACAGGTAAACAACGTTAATGAAAAGTGCAACAAGAGCATTTACTGGTGAAACAACGCGAATGAAATAGTGCACACTTCAGTTATGTGAACAACGCGATCAAAAGTGCAACATGACAGTTACAGGGTGACACAGACCCACGCGAATGAAACAGTGACGACAAGAGCATTAAGGGTGAAACACACGGAATGAAAAGTGCATCAAGAGCAGTCTGGTGACAACACGCGACATGAAACGGTGCAACAGGCAGTACAGGTGAAACAACTGCGAAAAGATAGATAGTGCAAACATAAAGAGTCAGTAATTACGGTTGAAACAAAACGCGAAAGAAATGGATGCCAGAAAATAAAGAGCAAGTATAAATAGAGGTGAAACAAGGAAATATAAAGTTGAGCATAGAAGAGTAAAGTTATAATCAAAGGTATAAGACAACGCGGAAATAATATGCAATATACATAACAAGTTATAGGTGAAAACTAAAACGCGAATAAATTAACAGAATAAGTGCAAACAAAGAGCAGTTTAAAGTGAAACATAAACAGCGAATGAAAAGTGGCATCAGATAGACAGTTACGTAAGAGTGAAAAAAACATAATTAGACTAGACAATTAAAAAGAGTGCAACAAATGAAAGCAGTTTACAGGTGAAAAACAATCAGCCGAAATAGAAATAAATGCAAGAAGAGGGTTACAAGGTGAAACAACGTTAAGTAAACACAGTGCATAACAAGAGCTTATCTTAAGGGTGTAAAATTCATATATATAACGGCGATGATAAAGTAGGTAGCACATATGTTAACAGTTGAATCTTTGTGAAGAAACAATAATTCGAATAATGGAAAGTGGATAACATTAAATAGTATAGCAGGTGATAAGACAATTAGTCTAAATTGATGAAGTTTGTAAAACAAAGAGCAAGTTACAGGTGAAATCAACGGCGAATTGATAATATGTGCAACATAAGAGAGTTTTACAAGGTAGAAACAATTCAAAGGGTATCCATATTAAGATGCGATGAAAAGTGCAACAAGGAGCAGTATTTTACTATGGTGTAAATACAAATGACGTGAGAATGAAGAGTTGCAACAAGATCATTTAAAGGTTGTAACAAGTATCAGCGAATGAAAAAGTGTGGCAAACATAAAGCAGTTAATTTTTAAAAGCAAATGTGAATTGAACGTGGATAACAAAGAGACAGTTACTAGGTGAAAACAAAAATGAAAAAGATAGGCACCAGAAGCCAGTTAACAGTGTATAAAAACACGCGACTTAAAAATGTAGGCATAACAGTTTAACATGAGATTAGATGGTTTGAAAACAAATGTTAGAGATATTATTAAAATTACAAGTGCAACGAAATTGTGAGAGAGATTAACACAATAAGCGAGATAGAATACCTATGAGAGACGACGAAGGAACATCAAAGTGAAAATGCTCAAGAGAAGCATTTAATCGAGGTGAACAATAATATAATAATAATAATAATTAATAATTAAAACGCAAAAAATGAAAAGATGCCATAGATAAGCCGGTTACAGGTGAAACATACGAGTTAATGAAAAAAAAGTGCACCAAATGAGCATTTTAACTGGTGAATAACATAAAAACGTCGAGAATTGAATAGTAGCAAATCATTTACAGTTTCTTGTAAATACAACAATAAGCGAAAATGAAAAAAGTAGCCACTATATAACAGTTACATGTAAACAATCATGACAAATGAATAATGAAAAAACAAGGAGTTTACAGGTGAAACAACGTGAGTGAAAATAAGAAATGCAACAAGAGCAGTAGACATGGTGATAACAAACGAAAAAAGTGACTGAGAAGAGAGATTATCACCAGGTTTGAAACAACTGTGAATTGAAGATGTTGAACCAAGAGCAGTTGGTTTATACACGGTGAAAAACAAAATCCATCGCGAATGAAAAAGTGCAACCAAAAGCAGTTTACAATGAATTGTGAAATCAATGTGAATGAGAAAGTGTTAACAAATAGCAACGTTGACAAGGTGAAACAATTACAATGATAAAGAGCAACCCCAGTAGAACAATTACATGGTAAAAAGACAAACATTTCGAAAAATGAATAATATAAAGTGGACATACAATTAACAGTGTATACCTTAGGTACAGTTGACTACAAACACTGGGCTTTCTGAGGGAGGGAATGAAAAAAGTAAACATTTAACTTCGTATTACCTTCATGGAAAAACAGGTTTGAAGATACTGGCCGAAATGATAAAGTGCAACATTTAATCTAAGTTGTAAGCAGGTGATAAAACTACTTGTACGATATGAAAAGTTGATATTAGAGCCATGTAGACAGGAGTTAAATTGTATGATACTACATAGCGTAATGATTAAGAAAGGTGCAAAACAAGTGTGAATGGCAGGGTTTTGTAGCAGGTTTTTAGTTATAGTATTTATTAATAAATATAGAAAAAAATAAAAAGTTTTGCAAAAATATCTCAAAGAGCATTACTCATAAAGGGTTAAAAAGTACCTCATTTGCAGAATGGATAAATCAAAAGGCAAAACTAAAGGATCAGTTTACGTAATAATGAGTGAAACAATTCGTTCGAAAGAAAATAGGCAAAAAAAGAACATATTAAATAATAAGGGGAATACATATCGCGGAAAAAAAAATGGAATAGTCAAACATGAAGCAGTGTATTTAACATAATGTACACTTTTATTCATTTCACAAAATGAAATGAAAGATGCAAATAATATATGAGTTTTTATATTCTAGCCTCTAATAATTCGCTAATCACTCAGTACTAAACATTAAACAAGAGTTTTAACTAGGTATAAAACTAAAATGATACATGCACAGTGAATAGAATAAAGGTGACAGATAAAGCAGCTTATCAAGTAGTGAAACAACGTCAAATGAAAAAGTGCAAATAACAAAAGAAAGCTAGGTTAACCTAAGGATGAAACATACATGTTATGAAAAAGTTCAATCATATAGCGTATAACTAAACGGTGAATACTATTATAAACTGACAGAATCTATATAAAATAGAAAATGCCCCAAAGCAGTTTACGAGGTGAATAACAAACTGTCGAGTGAAAGTGAGTAGCAGTAAATAAATAAGAAGAAGTTTACATTGAACATATGGAATAAGCAGTTTAATGGCGTTAGTTTAA
>JABUQX010038982.1:25000-30000 GCA_015478945.1 Trachelipus rathkii
ACCCTGTTTGCGTGATATGCCGCGGAAGTAGAGAAAATATCGAGTATTGTATGACCTTAGTTAGTACTTTTACCCTTTTGATAAGTAGAATTATATCATGATAGCTAAAGTACGTGACACTTACATTAACTACGCTAGGCTATGTACTCATGGCATCTCTGCAATCTCAAACTGAATACTCCTATTTCTCATAGTCACTAAAACGGTATTGGTCCTGTCACACGAGGACAATAACTCATTTAAGATAGGTCTTGTGAATAAATAATATATCAATATATATTCATAGATTCATGAGCTTTAATCCCTACTACAATAGTCATGCGTGACAAGATCTCGACGGTTGGTAGGGGCACCACCGATACTATCCAGAACCAAAATTCTATGGTTATGATGACATCTTCACACCCCAAACCCCCAAAAACCACACTCTACTAACCATTATACACAAATTATCATACATAAATAGCACCTCACAAATTACAACGGTATTAAACGACACCATCACAAAAATAGAGTCCTTCACAATAATGATAAACAAAAAACCCACACAATCTAATAAATCTCTACATTCCCCACCATACCTCACCGCAATGCCCCGGAAATTACAAACCAAACCTCTCCGACTCACCTCTCAAATCTCATAATGGGAGGCGACTTCAACGCCCACTACTTTACATGGTACAACGACCAAGAAGCAAACCAAAGAGGAACCCACATCGTTGCCAACCTTGAAAACTTAAACATCCTAAATAACACAAACAACCACACTAGAAAGTAGAAACCCACCTCAAACCAACCAAACATGCACATCACCAGACATAACACTATGTTCACCAAATTTACACAACAGAAATTGCTCTCGAGTCAGACTCACATAACCTCGATACTCTCAATACTCTTCAGACCTACGACCGTCTTACCTATATACATTCATACACACCTAACGCCAATATAATTGGTCAACACTAAACCAATACTACACACTGTCAGCGCATAAATATTATCTCTAGGATTCGCAATAGGTTCGATTCACTCATCATTCCTTTCTTCTCCTATCAATATTTCACCAATCCTCCTCTTTCCTCTTCTATTGTTCTTATCCTCTTTTGCGTGACTTCTCGTGCCGGTAAATGTTCAAGGTTAATAGAAAGGTGGATGTGAGTGTAGTGGATATTTTGAGTGCCAATATAAAGAAATGAATTTGACAGTTAAACACCTGTACAATCGATCACATCCCTCTAATGTCGTCTACCACAAGACTCACTCTTCGCTCTAGTGCAAGGAAGGAAGGCGTATGAAACATATGTCTCTCCGGAGGACAGATAAGTACCACCTGCTCCCAGAGACCCCTTACGTATGCTTTGGAGGATTCTGACACGCTTATCGCGGAGCCTTTAAGATTAGAAAGTTAACGCTCTAGAGATATAGACATGAGCATGAAGTGTATAGTGCTCAGAAAATGTACGAATACTCGTGAAGATAAGGTGTTAGTACGGTGTGAATGGTTTCAAAAACTATAGGAGTTAATCTTACTCAATCGTATGCTGCTTCTGCTGTGTTTTGAAGTGGTGTGAATGATGTTGGTGTAATTAACCTATCAGATTGAGGGTTTCATAACAAAAAGACCCTTCCTTGGATGCACCAGTGTTACCAGAGCTGATCATGTCCATTCATACTTTCATATAATTATCACTATCGAGTATATGAACCTTTATTTACAAATGTGCACAATATATATAGTTTACTATAGAATAATAAACCAACTAACTGATATGTTGTAGAGAGGTAATCGTACTATCTCGAGGATCGGAAATCCCTCCAGTGATCAATAGGATCTTAATACGTTTCTCTCATATATGCGTATGAGTTGACCTCGTGGTGTGTCTGGTAAATAGTTAGATGGCAGGTAGCCCTCCTAGTCTTCGTCTATAATAATAGTATACGACTAAGTCAATATTCGCTACAGTTACTTAGTGGGAGAAAAGACAAAAGGTTGTCTACTTACATATATACCAATCTTTCTATTTGTATTGTCTGCACTAATGCGTATGCCATCATAGTGATTGATCTGGAGTTTCTAAGGTATGCTGTACTATTGTTACGCGCTTTCTTAACAGGAGTTAATGAGACGCTGTTCAGTCGTCTATGCTTGCATTTATATTATCCACCTCACCGAATAGGATCTATGATATCTCTCAAAAGACCTCTCTCCATAAATAATGAAGAGTCCACATATAACGCAATAGTTATCAACTTAAGTCTCCCTTTAAGTCTTCGACACATGCATCTGATTTATAGTCAGAATGCTGCAAGACAACTACTATCAAACTGGACAAATACAACAACTAAGCAACACTCACTCAGCACTATAAAAACAAGGGCTAACATGTGATAAGAGAGAAGGGGTGCTACGTGAGTTATCGCGCGTATCGCTGCGATATCTATTTACCCAGGTTAGGGATTTTATTTGTATTTTTATAGGATAATATATAATCATCTGTTTTTTAACTCCTATGATTTTTTGCATGTTTTAATTATTTTTTTATATACACACTCTCAAATTGCTTTAACTCTCCTATATGATATATTTTCAAAAATTGGTAAATTTAATACCATTAATAGATACCCCTAATTTTATATAATAGTGCTATATGTTTTAGAATATATAAATCCTTATTATTATAGTTTAATACTCAGGTTATTAAATTAAGGCCGTATGATAGTTATGGACGTGGTTTTGATAACTGTGTTTTAATATTTGTTGTACTTACATATATTTACCCTTTATGTGCTGTACTCTCAAAAATGTATGTTAAAACTATATAGCCAGTGAATATTGTTAATGGATATATAGATGAATACTAGTGATAATTAGGAAATAACTAGTAATGATAGGATAAGTTATTTAACTTATGTGTAAAGAAAATATGAGTCCTTCACAATAAATAGATTAATTATATAAATAAGATGTCATCACAGCCTGGTAAGATAGAGATATATATTATAGTGTTCAATGTTTTCATTCCGCGAATAGCCGTCAGTACACTGTAGTCTAGTTTGGCGCATGTCTCGATAGACTCCTCATCTCTCTAACTCCTACACGACTCATAGGTCTGAACATGCCTCTTCTCTTGTCATCAGCATGCTTTTATGCAGTAGCAAATTCTGAACACAATCATGTCCCTATCCTCCAGCAAAATAACAATATACTAAACAGCTGAGCTCTCCATATAGCAAACTCTACAATAGAATACATGTCTCTATGTGACATATTGTATACTCAACACCTCAGACCACCTAAGCTAACACTCTCGTATAACTCGACCAAAGACAGCTCACCTGAATCAATAGTGTTTAATGTAATTATACACAACTCTAGATATCAACTCAGACTAACGTCCGATACGTATGTCATTCGTGTGTGCTCACGTATTGTCTTAGTGCTGTGCTATATTCGGCCGCTACTCTAGATAGATTGCTTAACTATGATTTAACCACACTATCTAGTATATATTAAGTCTCTAATTCTTCGAGCGTAAGGTTAGTTCTACTAAGAGTCACTTCGTTGCTCTCAAACTCCTCGCCTAGACGCAGTGTGTGCACATACGCTCATGAGAGTTTGTGAATACTTTATGCTGAATGCTGTACAGAATTCAACGCATTGGTCCGTGTGTATAACCATATTGACCGCTTATGTTGATCCTATTAAATCAAAGGAGATGGTTAACCTGTGCAGAATGGTGGTGATCATATTCAGACTTTCTATACTCGCTCTCATTCTCTCTCTTCATATAATAATGGCTTTATGGCTCTACAAAATTAATTATGTACTAGTTCTGTGGCTACGTGGCATCGCGCCCAGAATACCCCAGACACACAATTTACTTACGGCTGCATAGGTTGTACTGAGATCAGATGTGAGCAGATAGTTTTCGAAGTGTTCCGCCGGTAACACTCTCCAACATACGATAGATACCCGATTTTATACAGTTTGCGAACAAAGCCACCCCGATCACTAATCAGTGATAAGTATTTTATCAGTACGCATTAGCAGATAATCCCGCACTGTGAATTATCAAGCTCTTGACATCTCGCCTTTCAGTCTCGAAGATGTAAATCTAAGGTATCAGGATAGAGCTTCCCCGCTTGTTAGTAGCTTTACGATAAGTCTCACGATGCTGTCATCTCGCCTTCACTAGCTCTCTCACTCTGAGCACCTCTGTCTGTCTCCTCTCTCTCAATACAGATATAGTGCTACAGAACTACAAGTGTCTCGATCATACTCCCCACTAAACAGCATTGTTATTTCCTTGAACTCTCTCTCTCTCTCTCCTCTCTCTCTCTCTGCCTCTTCTCCTTTCTCTTTCTCTCCTCTTCATCTCTCGTATTCATATCTCTCAACATACTTCCTCTTTCTCTTCTTCTCTCGTCATCCTCTCCTATTCATTCTGCTTCTTTCTCTCGCTATTCTCTACGCTATCTTTTTCGTCTCACGCTTCGTTTTGTTCAATTGTATAATAAACAGCCGTTTGCCACATATCCTCTATGTCATTACCGACTACTCTTACTTGTAAACCATTCTATTTTTCGACTACTTTACAAAACCCACATAGAGACTTTTGTTAGTACTCAGTTAGCGTAAACGTTATTTTCTTGTGTAGCTAGGGGGTGCTGCTAATTAATATATTATTTATATAATATATATATATATATATAATAATATTATAGTATAGTATAATATATATATATATATATAATATATTAATATATATATTATATATATATTTAATTATTATATATATATATATATATATATATATAACCTTTCTGTCGATATTAACCATATATTTTAATTCCATAGAAAATAATGGAAACTTCAAAAATCTTTTGTTCCGAAAATAGCTCTATACCGTATATTTTTACTTATGTAATCCAGAGCGAGAGGTGTCACCGCTGATCGATATAGTATAAATTTACATTAATGGGAGAAGATGAAATTT
>JABUQX010038982.1:42500-45000 GCA_015478945.1 Trachelipus rathkii
GACAGAAAGGAAGACCCAGAGAAGACCAAGGAAATATGGAGGGAGTCAGTGCAGGATTCGTTGAAGATATGTGAGCTGCCTGTGATGGAGGAAATACAAGAGAGAAAGCTGTGTTACCAAGAGAAATGAGAGTTGGATACCGGCAACGGAGATGAAGATCTTGAGAGCAATGATTGGAAAAACTAAGAAAAAGAATAAGGAATGAAAGAGTCGAAGGAAGTCGGACAAAGTGACCTTTTGTGAGGAAGATAGATGTAGCCAAGAATTCAGATGGTGGGACACTTAGAAAGGATGCAGGAGGACAGGTTGACCAAGAGAAGATTGGAGAGGACGCCGGACAGAAGAAGACCCAGAGGAAGACCAAGGAAGATATGGAGGGAGTCAGTGCAGGATTCGTGTGGTAAGATATGTGAGCTGCCTGTGATGGGGAAATACAAGAGAGAAAGCTGTGGGAAGATGAGCCGATTGGAGAAGCCTGTTGAGTCACGCTGACAGGTTGTGTTTTCCGAAAGACCATTGAACTTTCTGGGGGAGGACATGTACAGTATATATAGTATATATATATATATATATATACTATATAATATATATATATATATATTATATATATATATATAATATATATATATATTATATATACTATATATATATATACATATAATATATTATAATACTATATATATTATCATATATAATAATATAATATATATATATATATATATATATACTATATATATATAATATATATAGTATATATATTATATATATATATATTTATAAGTTATCATATATATATAATATATATAATTATATATATATATATATATATTATATAATATATATATATATTTATATATATATATTATAAGTATTTGCAAAAAATAAATAAATAAATATAAATTTAAGTGGGAAGTTGCGTTCTAAGCCTTGAGCCTTTTCTATATCTCATTTGAAGATGCAGACCATCATTGAAAGACGAGAACCTTGGACCAGCGTATATCTTGCCTTCGAAGTGACATTCTTCCAAAACCCGAGTTCCTTTCCTATGTGTCCGTGAAGCATTCTAAGATTAACAATACATACATAACATACATTACATACATACATACATACATATACATAAACATACATACATACATACATTCACTACCATACATACATACGATAGCATACATACATACATATCGATACATACATACATACATACATACATACAACATACATACATACATAATACATAAATACATACATACATACTACATACATACATACAAACATAAATACATACATCATACATACATACAACATACATACATACACATTGTATATATATATATAATATACTATATATATATATATATATATATATTATATATATATATATATATATATATATATATTATATATTATATATATCATATATATGTGTTGTGTGGATGTGTGAATTTGGTATGCGTTTGTGAGTGCATAGTTGGTCGAATATAAGTATTGTGGCTTGTCGTGACAAATCAAAATGTTAGGTATATATAATAATATAATATATAATATATATATTATATATATATATAATTATATATTACCTAGATATCATACTCCTCGCTCTAGACCTATCCCCTATCGAACCTTAGCCCACATTACACTTCTCAAATTGATACCTATACACTATTATTGCCATAATCCGGCTTCACACCTCTATACTAATCTATAATCTTCTTTCTTTCTCCTTACACCCTCCTCTTCTGCCCACCAAGATTGGTCGCTCTGGCTAACGGTGCTGTAAAGTATTCCGTGGAAAAGAAAAAAGCATAGTAGGAGACAACACTGACAACGTCGAAAAGAAATGCCCAGCCTTACCGCCCCTCCCTGTACCAATAATTAGTGAGAGCTCGTCACAAGACAGAAGAATTCCCACCCGCCTGAGCATCATAGACGCACGGACCCTCACCTGACTGGTAACAACATACGTCAATCGTTAAGGTTCATCCCTTGGCCAGGTGGGCCACAACCATGCCCCCATACAAAACCCCGCCATTCTCTCCTATCATGCCCCTTTATTCTCGCCTCTCCAAACTACACATTATATATAATTATATATAATATATATATATATATATTATAATCCTATATTATGATTATCATATATATACTTAGTATATAGTATATATAATATATATAATATAATATATATATATTAATACTATATATACTAGATATATATTACTATTATATAATACTATATATACTTATATTTATATATACTATATATATATATATATAATTATTATTTATATAACCATCTAATATGTATATATATGCTACTATACATAATATAGTATATAATACTAATTATTTATATAGATAAACTATATATATAATATATATCACTATATATATATACTATTAATTTTAAACATGCAATACGTTATACTATATAATATATAGGACATTCGGTACGACCTATATTGCCTGTAAATTTCTTTCATATGGGAAAAACGACGGT
>JABUQX010038983.1:0-42303 GCA_015478945.1 Trachelipus rathkii
GAGTGTGCAGACTATATAATTACACAAGAATCAACATGAGGTTTTTGCGGATATAGGAATTTAAGGAAAATAGATAGTCTTGTAGTAGAAAGTAAGATTGAATAGATATACCGTAAGGATAGAGGAATGAGTATATAAAATTGACTAAGAATATATAAGAGTAGGTAGAGCCATAAATATCTGAGAGACTGTAATAGGTGATATTTGAAGATGTAATGGGTTCATATGAGTTCAATTATATATAGTGCTATATATATATATCTATGAGTACATTATACATATATATTTAAGCTGGATAGAGTTAGTATTGTGCAGAGAGTTATTAGAATAAGGTATTACGTTATAGTAATGAATAAGATTTGGAACAGTAGTATTATAATTATATAAAGGTAATGGTTAATATATAAGTTAATCATATGAATATACTTCTACATATTTGTATGTATATAACTACCTTACAACTATTGACTATATATTATATATATATAATATATTTATTTTATATATATAATATATATATACATTATTATTATTATATAAGATATATATATATAATAATATATTTATTTAAATATAAGATTGTTCAAATGTTAATCGCTGATTACATTTACAAATGTTCTGGTTTCCACCGCGTTCACATTCGATTAGAGTCGAATTATATATATAATATATAATTTGTAAAATAATATTATGCTATTGTTACATTTATATATATATAATAGATACAATATATATACAAATAAGAGTTAGATAGGTATAGCAAATATTAGGCAATATGGATAGTCGAGAATGCTTTTGGAGAGCAGCGACGTATATCATGCCAGAAGAAGAAGTAGAATATTTAAATTAATACATTGCTAGAATGTGAAGTTACGTTTCCCATGCATCGTCGAGGTCGTTGAAGAAAATTTACGAAACTTTCTCTCCTCTGGAAGTAATGGTCTTAAAACCGCCGCTTTCATTAAATTTCGTTGAATTGCGTCGGCGATATAATAATAGTGCGTAGTGACACGTGATAATAATAGATTTAATATAGTGAGTAGTCTCGAAGTGCAATATCTAGTGAAATCATAGTGTAAACATATTAATATTAGTGTTAAATCAAAGTCTTCCATAGTAAATTAGTAATAATAAAAAAATACTTATGAAAAAAAAAATAGTAATGATGAATAGTGAAAACTTTGAATTGTTGTTTGAATATACCTTTTTTGAGTATTTAAATAATATTATCGAGTAAGAGAGCCGATGAGAGTGAGCATAATTCTATTCCAACATTATATGTATATGCTTGTGTATTTATGTATGTATTCTATATGCATTTGTTATACTATGTAGATATCTCTGATCTTTCTTTCGTATCTTGAAAATATTTTTTAATTCTATACACGCTCACCACCCGGTAGCTCAGGGGAGAAGAAACGCGCCGCACAGACACAAGACGCAGGTGTCCACATGTTCGTGCAAACTTGTACACGAGGGTGGGAGAAAGTGTGAGCTATTTATAGTGCCTAGAGGATCTTGCTCCGAGTCCTGCTACGGAACGTAAAATTGAGTAACCCCTCCTAGATTAGGGCTCGGCCCGTGATGGTGGTGTTTATCTTCTGAAAAAAAAAAATATATATATACTAATATTATCAGTCTTATCACGTATATATAAAATAATACCTATCATTAAGAGTACTATATATATATTATCATATATATATATATAACGAGTATAAAAGCTACGTGATCTTAGTAGCTACGATTATTACTAGAAATCGTAATAAGTAAGTATACTATAGATGCGAAAATTCAAAGATTAGATCTATATAATATAGTACATATATATTATATATATAAGAAGTGAGTATAATATATTAGAAATTACCGAGGTTTTCAATAATAAATCTTTATTATTTTAGGCCCTAATGTCTTTTCGTTCTAAATACTAATAAGTTAGCGTTATATATATATATCTATATAGTAATATATATATATAGAGTATTAATATATTAGAATTAGAAAAGGAAATTATTCTGAGCAGGTTCCCTTTATTATAATTCTTAGGAATGGTAATATTGATACATATGCGCGCTTAATTATACCTAAAACAATTCCTTAGCTATGATGAAACAAAACCGATGGTGTATATAGTTTTTTGTCATTATTGATACTATTTCAGTTCTCAAAATTATTTTCGGAGTGTTGAGTGTTGGTAAGTATAAGAGAAATATAAGCACAGATTATAGCTAGATAAGCAGAAATCATTCTTCCTCAGAAATTAGGTCGTATCAGTTTGCTAGGGAAAATTCAAGATATTTTTAAGTGAAAAATATTATTGGTAGTTTCAACTTTCAAGTATTATTTAGGACTCCTAGGTAATTTAAACCAGGAGGTAGCCCACCAATAATTATTTCTCACCGTACCGCACTAATTACAAAAGCATCTACATCACCAGCAGCAGCAGCAAGGACAATATCGAGCACATCTATTCCAGACACACATATATATATACAGTATATAATTATATATAAATAGAGCAATTGTGTATCTACAGTACCTCCTATATACGTATATTATTAAATTATATATAATATTTATATATCAGTAATTTGACTATTATAACTATAATATATATATTTTTTTTTTTTTTTGAGGGTTTTGGAGGTGTCAGAAATATTTTTGACCAGAATTGGATAAATGCTTGAGCTTTTATATAATATAGCTAAATATATATAGCTATATCAAAAATAATGTATATACTTTCGATGACTCTATATATAATAATTATATGCAATTAAATGACATCAATATACTACTATATATATATTAGTAGTAGAAGTAGTATATATATAAGAGGATGAGGTATTATATTATATATATAGTGGTAAGGCATAAGTGAAGGAAGGATTAAGTAATAGTGATATATATGCCAAGATATCGTCCATGATATTGAGTATTATATATACTAGCGTTTTATGAATATATAAAATATAATGAGATAAATTATCAAAGCTAAAGAAGAGAGAATATGACTGGTAAAAGAACGACAACAACAACAGATATTACAAAATATTAAATGGAATATGAGGAAAACCAAACACTCACAAAATAACACTTTAATTGAACTATGAAAGCTTAAGCTTTGATCAAATATATTTGTAGAGATTGGAGAGAGAAGAATACAGATTTTTACGTATAAGTCGAATTTATTACTCTTTCAATAAAAATTTACCTAATTACTAAACAATTTAATTTAAGTATTCTATTATTAAATTATATTGTCGCTTAATCTTAATCAAGGCGGAGATAATAGAAAGAAGAATATTAAATCGTTTAAATAGACAAACATTGAGTTATGCTTAATTTTTTATATTAAACCCAGATCATTCTTTTTTGCTAAAAGTTTTGTGCGTTAATATTATTTAGGCAAGTAATAGAATCTTCTCATGCGATCTAAAGAGAGTGATGGTTTATTCTAAATTCGATAATGAAACAAAGCACGAAGTTATTTTAAAGTATAGTCAATATGTAAACCCTACTAATAGAGAGTATAGAGCCCTACAAATGTAAAAGTACAAGCTTGCACAGTGAGTCGCGAGATTCTCCCATTTAACTTGTCTAATCATATGTGATAGGTATTTCCAACGTTATAATATAAATATGAAACGTCCGCTTTGAGAGAACTGCTTATAACTCAGAGATGCTGCGATAAATAATAGGTAAATTGCTCTTAATAACTTACTAAATCGGGTCAATTCAATTTTAACTAATGAAAGTGAAAAACTTTTTTTCCTTCTTATTCTTTGTTATTATTATGTTTAAAACTTATGTTATAGTTTACAAATTTATAGTCTATATGAATGAAGAATCACCTCAAAGTTAGTAGAAACTTGGTTCTATTGCTGCCCACCTCCCCTCAATTATAATACACTGTTCTACTGTGCGCTATAAATTATAGCCATGAGTAGAAATAATCTATATCTGGTAATTTCAGAGTATAATAATTCAATTAGTGATTTATGAATGATGGATAAATAATGATAATATAAATAGGGTGATGAAAATTAATAGAATATTAGAATATTATGAATCCTTGCACATATTTACCTCATTCAAACGATTACAGCCTTTTCCACTTTATCGGCGAGCTGAAGCGTCTTTCCAGATTCAAGCGTAGTCAACTCCAAGTTAGGTTAGCATTGAGTATATAGAATGTCAATGCAATGTTCCCCATAATCGGATTATTATTATTACTTATTATTATGATTCATCTATGAATTAATATAAATTCTAGAAAAAACGGCAGAGTGAGCATATGATGTGCATGAATTAAATTGAATGGATGTTTATGTGTGGGAGTATTTTCTATGATCACATACCTTTACTTAGATCTCATGAAAAGATGATTACAAGTTGTCCGTAGGGCTAACCCAGATTCTCAACCTCTGTCTCTACACCTAGTACTAGCGAACGAGTTGTCCTATTTTCAGCTCTATTTCTATAAGACCTATATATGAGTAGGCTCATGCTGATTTATTATTGAAATATCAATGTAATTTAATACTTTTCAGGGTAATGTGTCTCTCAAATAAATTTTCTAAAGAGCTATGACGCACTCCAATCCTATATCTAGTGTCCGCTACCTTTCCATTAAATATGATATAACATAGATAATTTGCCTGGAACTTCTCATCTGAGTTCCTCGAGAATTACTTGATGACCGTATATATCGGCACCTCTCAAACTCGCCTCAAACGCTATATGTTAGTTATGAATATAGCAATCCCATTCTTAAACCTCTTTCCGAGGGTTTTGTTTTATCACTTGTAAGTACTGTACGCTCAATCTTCTTTCCATAAGGGAGGAGAGATTCATTTGGACAATTTTTGATATATGTGCTGAGCACAGTATAAAGTAATTCGTCGAAGAAAGATTACTGGAATAAAGAGTTATATCTCTACCAAAAAGCACTATGTTGAAGATCTAGTATTGCGTAGCTCATGAATCTATACACTAAAATAAAGATTTAACCACACGTTAAAAATTTAGTTTGTTATTTCTAGAAGAAAATTGTAGGAAAAGAAAAGAAGTGTATTAAATCGCAAACAAATGTCTAACCACACAGATGATTAGTGATGATTAAAGAGATTTGCACACACTTCGTCACTAACAATATGATTATAATAAACAGACACAGGAAAATAATACCCGAAACGACGTATATTTATTAGAGAGGTAAATAAAAAAGCTACATTTTATCGGTGATTTAAATATAATAGGGCAAATTCGTGTACTGAAAAATTCAACCGTCAAATAGAATGTCGCATTTTATTATCAGCTAAAAGTAAATAATTAATTCGGTACTCTAGTACCCTGAGCACCAATATGGACTACTATGTATCCTTCATTATGTCAATAATTCAGTCCACATGTTAATTTCTAGATAAATATTCAATAACTCTTTAGCTATTATTTACCTAAATTAATTATAATATTATTCGTGATGATACAAATATTTACTCAATATTTTCCTACAAGCATCATCAGTGTCCGTGATCAGGAAATTTCATTTAATGGCATAATTGCAATATTTATTTAATTTACTTAAAATAAATGATTTCTATAATATAGGACATAATATATTATTACCATCAAACTATTTAATTACTAATAAATAATTTTAGCCTTTCCTCACTACTTTGATATATTTGTGTAAAGACACTCTACAATACTACTGATGCCTAATATATTATACACTACACCATACATATTTAAGAAAAAATCAAGGTATAAATATTAAATAAATAGTAGGAAGTTTTCTACTATCTCATTACTTGGATAATTAAATACCGATGCCATCTTTAATTATACCCGTGAAAATTTATTTGGCCTCCTGTGATAATAATATATAATTATCTATAAACTTTTCATAGATCCCAAAACTCATCTATATCATACATATTATATATATATATTTTATATATATAATAAGTTGATATTTTGTTTGGTGTTACGAGTTCCCAAGTTATTGTATCACATGTGGAGAAGGAGCATGGGATCCATATGCTACTAGTTAATTATAAATCAAAAGTTATATAATATCCTTTACAACTTTCTAATATTCATGCCACTTAGTTCTATACGTGAGTGTTATGTGGTGCGCTGCAAAAAAAATTAATTCATTATATCAAACATTTGGTAATGTGGGAAAAAACAGTCCTTAGATTAATTTATGACGATCAATGAATAGGGCAATTATTAATTCACTTCACATTTTCTAGATTGTTCTGTGACATCGTTTACTAGATACTTAATATGTAAGGTTAATACAATTTTTAAAATTAACAAATATGCCACCTTTATATATTTATGCCGTATCTGTGGTAAAATAGTGATATATGTGTTTATATATATGAATATATATATGTTTAAAATTCATTCTTTTATTGATAATATAATATATCCTACCTAACCATCTACTCCAGCCTTAGAAGAATCATTTTAATTAAAATATATAAGTTAAATACATAAATATTAATATATTTAAGTATATATATACGTAAGTTAATAGTATAGAGGAATCTGATATTACTTTAAGTATCTAATTATATCTAGGTTGCACTATCCCAGAACAAAATGATGATATACTAATATAAATAAAAATTAGGTTAATTAGTAAGATTATAGAATGAGTTAAGTATAGTATGTAGGATATTTATTATATATAGGATACGTATATATCATATCTACCACCGGATTCGCAGATAGTATTATATGAGAGTGCTAATAGCCAACTAGATTATATGGTATTAATAAAGATAATATCAATTTATTAAAAGAGAGATAAATAGTAACTTATATATATATAACGTATAATATATATATGATATATAATATTATATATGATATTATATTAATATATTATGATATATATACAATATATAATAAATATATATAAATAGATATATATGTATATATAATATATTATATATAATAATATATTAGTATAATATATATTATACTATATATATATATGATATATAATATATATAGTAACCACTTATAGGTGTATAAAATATCTTACTAAAATACTAAAATAATATATCTACGCACATATATAATATATATATAATATATATATATATAATATATATATATACATCACTAATATATATAAAATAATAAAATATAGAAATAAGAATAAAATAATTAAATATACTATAAGATACATAGAATATAAACCTGAAAATAGGATAATATATATATAAGTAATACGAACGGTATTATATATATTTACAGTATTTAAAAATATTAATATAAAGTATATAAAATATATAATTTTATTTAAATTTAAAACATACGCATATATATATATACTGTAAATATTATATTTTAAAAAAAAGGTAACATACTTAATATTTTAAAACAATATAGCAAAATAATTACATTAAAATTTTAATGTAACTATAATATAATTTTTAAATCAATTTTAATATTACTATAATAATAAAATACTAATACTATATTATCATATACCGCAGCACACTATAATAATCGAAGAACACAGACTATATATACGTATATCTAGATACGAAGATATATTATTATATATAGTACGTATTATATACTATAAAAATAATCATAGAAATATAGAAAGAAAAATATATACTTAAAATTAAATATTATTAGTATCTAAATTATATATATTACACAATTAAAATATATATTAAGTTTATAAAAATAAATATAGTATATGTATTATATAATAAAGTATTATATATATATACTATAAGGCTATCTATCACATATAGGTTAATATATTGTAATATATATTATAACGTTATATATATTATATATATTATAATCTCGTATATATATATAGTGATATATATATATATATAAATATATATATAATATATATATTATATATATATATTATCTTAAAAATAATCAAGAGTATATCATAATATATTACATGTCAGTATGGGAATTTCTCTTTCTAAATCTACTACCTTATTATACAATATATAAACGAAGTAGAGTAAAAATAATCTATCATATAAAATACAATAACATATAGTAAATAACGTTGACTCATCAAAGTTAACTTAGCACAAAATATTAACCGATTATATATATTAGTATACGAAACTAAGATATATTAATTATGTAAAGTATATTACTATATAGTATTACTATTACTATATTTATTATTATGTTTCCATTTTATCTAACATATATATACTATACATTAAATAAAGATAAAGTTAAGAATAATTATTACTAGTATAGTACACTAATGATTATAGTAGGCAGATATTAATCAGGTTATCAGTATAATTAATACTCAAATATACATAGATATATATTATAATTACCTTTACTGATCGCATAATTACCGTATATAAATAATATAATTATAATACCTCATACAATAAATATTATATAAATAAATAATGTAGTACCGATTAGTACTAGACCTAGATTACACCGAAGATATACACGATATATACTCTAGAGATTAATACTTAATATATCGGTAAAATATATCCTAATTAATATTAAATATAATATATATATATTATATATATTATTATATATATATATAAATATCTATATTTTAATATATAAGATATTATATATATATATTAATTAATGGTATAATATATATTAAATATATTAAAATAATAATAATATTATATATAATTATATATATAAATATTAATAATAATATATATAATTATATAATATAATATATATATATTTATATTAATATAATAATATATTAATATATAATATATAATATATATTATATATATTATATATATATAATTATATATATATATATATATATATATATATATATATATATATTATATAATATATATAAATATATATTAATATTTTAATCTATATATATATATTAATAGTATAATATATATTAATCATATATATTATATTATATATTATATATATATATATATTATAATATATATATATATATATATTTATAATCATATATATATATTATAATAATATTAATATATATATATATATACCTGTATATATATGTAAGGCTTTTAAAACCCGAATTAATATAAATGATTTCATTTTGAATATTGTCTATATTCCATTTTTTATAATTCTAAAACGCTACAATGAGCTATAGAAATCAGTAAATCCGAAAGTGCGCGGGCTTTTACAGTTCTGAGTGATATAAAAATTAGAGCTTTTGCTTGCTAAAGTTACTAGTATACCGAGCGTTTGTAAACGAAGGTAAAAAACAATTTATAATGAAATATATATATATAGTAATAATATATATATGACATAATTTATTAAATACTGATATATTATATCTCTTAAATTATTATCAGTAATTATTATTATAGAGCTACAAAAAAATACTATAAATACTAAATATATACACAATATAATATAGTATACTATAATTTTTTAAGTGATAAATATAAAAAATATAAAAGTATATATAATAATATCATTATCATTGAGTTATTAATATATGACTACATTACGATATATTAAATATAGACTATGAGGGATTATTAACTATCACTATAATTCACAGTAACCGCTTATAAGAATATATAATATTAATGACCATATAGATTATGAAAATATTCAACCTCACTCAACTCATATCTATATATATATATATGATTCTACTATAGAGAGATGAGTACTAACAACTATATAATTGAGAGCTATATATAAACCCGTAACTAACTGTCTACTATTGACCGAGTACTTAAAAATAATAAATTATATATATACGTACTTATATTATACTCATAATGAAAAACTTAGGCTCCGCTATTACTGTCTCCGTATTGTCACTATAAGATGTGTGCACATTATACACCTAAAATATAAGTAGTATGCCCTTGAGAAATTAAGAATGAAAACATATTATCACACTATATATATATGTAGTATTATTGTTATTATGAGAATGATTATATATATATGAAAAAGTTATCATCACTATATAAATCAGTCAGAAAGAATAAGTGAGTATATAGAAAGTGTAATCCAATTATCAGTACAAATCTAATTGAGCAAGGAAAAGATGGTTACAATCCACAGAGCATGTCATGTATACTAACTATTCGCAAATATTTCTGACCTATAAGTTCATAATCTGAGTTTACAATAAATAATCACTTTTAATAAAGTAATTATATTAACACATTACGAATACGTAATTTTATTAAATTCTTAAAATTTCCAAAATTATATAGATTAATAATGAATTTAAACATACTAGCAACAGACTATCGAATATCTTTATATGTGCTAAAAAAAACTTCCCTAACTGGGATACATTTTGCGAAGAGACATGAATTAATATAAGTAATAATTTGGTACGTGGATGCAAATATATCATTAAAAGAAGAGATAATGAAAATGGAAATTAAGGCAAAACAATAATATCCATAACATGATTCATTTTATTTTGGAATTCCGTTTATAAATAAATTTTATAATTATATATTGTATTTTACAATATATTAGTATAAAACAAGAATTTTATAGTTTCAATACTATTACAATACTATATATATATATATATATATTATACTGAGTAGCAATATAAGAGTGAGATAGGTACAATAATATAATATATATAATTGACAACTGCTAATACACTCTCAGTTTTGTTTAACAAAGAAATATTTTATTCTCTCGATCTGCTGCGGGAAGTTACAAACATCCGCGAGAGCGCCGCACATTGGATGGGATAAAATGTGCGAGATGTCTGTTGACACCCAACTCTTGAGCACAGCTAGTAAGAGATACAAAAGGGAAATACCTGAGACTTGCAACGTAATACCTTCCCCCTCACATAAGTCACAACATATTCGAGAGATTAACTTTCACTTGAAGATGGAGGCGTAATATGACACCTAACTATTAAAAGACCATATCTAGACATCTCCCTCACGGACCTTTGCATATGGTCTGTCCAAAACAAAGGCCCTTCTATCTTCAGAAGAGATAGATGTATATATCACAATAATGGCAAATATTATAGACTCGACCTAATTACAGAGCCGGAAACAAGTTTAAGAAACCTATAAAATTACAACCTATGATCTCATTACCGTTAGTGCTGGGTTTCGAACCGAGCCCTAGTGTATTATAACTACAAGCACATTTTTAGTCAAACTATTATATTTGACTGATGCGTACAATACACTTGGAACACATAATAATGACTAATATTTGGATCAAATTTAATTGGCAAAGAAGCATTTCGAGAAGTGCATACGTGGAGTGCTCAATAATTAGATAATAATCATAGAGATATTTACCTATATATATATGGTATAACTGTATATATATATACACTTAGCTACTTAATAATTTACCTCTGGCCTTGTTTGCTGCCCTAACAATTACTGTTGTATAGATATCACCATATTAATATCTAGTTATATTATATATATAACAACACTAAGATATATATATAACTATTTGTATATATCATATATATATATATTAATACTAATAGTAGATATATAATAAATATTATTACAAATCTATATACTACATTTATATTCGTCCATCAACCAAACATGTATATATATATACAAATTAATTTTTATTTAAAATAAAAATTTTATATATATATATATATATATATAGATATATATCTATCTCTATGATATATATATATATATATATATAATATATAATATATATATATATATATATATAATATATATATATATATATATATATATATATATCTATTCAAATTTTAAAGAATTATTTTTCACCTTCTTTAAAACTATATTTATTCAAATGTTTTGCTCTAACTGCATTACTCATATTATATACTAAATTATTAAATTAATGTATCACGTTATTCCACTAAACCCGATTTTCAAATTCGTATTAACTAATTCTAAAACCCTCGAAACTTTTAACTCGATTATTCATAACATTCCCGCGAGCTTTCGTCTCTATGTGTCGAGGCCTCCGTTCAGACAGACGTCGATCAAGAAAGTCCAGCAACATTTTGAACAAATATTTCTGTTTTGTTGTAGGACCACTATATCTCTTTTTATCACGCCTGCTAATTACAATGTTTGCTATTTGCGTTTAAGCGATGATGAAGCTAGATCAAAAAATTTCGGAAATATTTGCTTTTTTGAGTGAAGTGTATATTGATGCCGTGACAAGACCGTCATCAGAACCACTCTTAATTGAACAATTAAATAATCATTGCAATCTTGTTAATTAGGGGCGCCAGTTACCCGAATCCATAAAAATAGAATTGTGTATCACATTCTGAGTATTCTATGCTAAAATGTTAGAGCACCGAAATGACAAATATGCGAAAAAGACTAAACTATCGATGGTGATTGTGATATTGCACATGCCTTGATTAAATCTTTGAGATGTCAGGAAAACAAGATTATTCTTGAATTATATAAAGCGGGTTAAAGAAACTTATTAAGCAGGTCCCTACGGAACTTATTTTATTAGGAAGTCGATTATGAACTGTTTTAATCACAACTGAGACGCTTCAATTTTATCACTCTATCGTTTCTTTTCTATGAGCTGAGTATCCTAATATAAGTGAAGATATTCGTAAATATGCTGCTAAATGATTTATGAAAATTAGTCTATGATACCTTTCATCAACTCGCTTGTAAGACTTCACCGAGCCTAAACACCATTCATATAGTTGAGTTGACTTTGTGTGCAGAGCGCTGCATCTCACACTACTCTCGTAGGCGGAACTAAAAACTCCACTCTAATATATATATATTAGTATATCCAAGGGAAAGGGATGGATCTTGTGATAACAAAGTTGACCAGAAGATGAAGTTTCAGTGTTTGTAGTAAAGTGATATATTTTAAAACAATGTTCAAACTGAGAAGTATTTTGCTTATATTCTGCTCTAATCATTAAATGACGATAAGTATTTAAATATATCTTACATCACGCACGATGACAAGCACGGTCGTATGAAAAAAAATCCATAACCTTTTATTCAAAGTAGATACTATTAAGGTTATTAAGGAATTCCTCAAAACCACTCAAACTTATTTATATATTAAATGAGTACAATATGATGCTTTTAAGAACGATGAAAAAATAACTCATATTAAGTTGGTATTATCATACTTCGGAGTAATCAAATTACAATTGAGAACCAATCATGAACAATAGGTTGCGCTTCCATGGATAATTGCAGATAACTGAGACTAAACAAAGAATTGTCAATATCCACGCGATTGTTATACCACGATCATTCTGAAAGTTTGATCACGGCATCAAATACACCAGCATACAAAAAAGCAAATATGAGAGAGCATGTTTTAAGCTCCGTAAGCTTTATCCGATTCGCGTAAACGCGCACTGAAGCAACCATTAGCTGAATTGAGGCACCAGACGGCTGATAAGAAGAGAAACAGCATAAAGTCGTCCTAAAACCCAAAAACCGTGCAGAATACATTACGCTCAAAATGTGATGACCTTAAATCATAAACGATCATTCAAGCATTACCAGATTAACAAAGACCCCATGAAAAATCGCAGCCGCATTTAATAAACTTTGAAATGACATGAATTTCTCCCCACCCTCAAGCAACCGAACTAAAAAGTCATTATGGCCACTCCGACCGCATCCTCTACGATTCAATTCATATTATATTATATATATATTATATATATAATAATATAGTATATATATATTTATATATACTATATATATATATTAATTATCATATATATACTATATATATAATATTATATATATATATATATATATATATATATATACTATATATTATATATTATATAGACAAAAAAAAAAAACACCTACAGCTCTTAACAATGATGCCATTCTATCTTCACAAGTTTTATGGGAGTGTCCAATGTTCATTAGATAAAGCTCACAATATGTACCCCCTTCGCCCTCATTAAATCTCAGCAATATGAACAGCCTACCCAATCTGACAAACTTTTCCAAATGGCTTTGCAGAGACAATTTAAAGTGACTTCAATAGTGCACAAATTTCACCCATCTCACTATCAGAAATATAACTGAGAATTTAAATATCAAAACTGTCTAACACATAATAGATCCCAGAGACTCAACAATTTGTGATTTTGAGATGTTCAAAATTCACTGTTTTTATCAAATCGTATCGTCCCATCGCTATATCTTTGTTTGGATAACGTTATTAATACATTGAAAAGACATCACCTTAACCAACACAAATATTGAAATTTATACTAGAAATAATAATTCTGATTAATCACTGACACATATTTTTATCAATTTTAATTTAACATTATATACAAACAGAAATCTAGGTTAAGTTGGAAGTCGCTCTTGTATGTCTCCGATTTATAAAGTTATATTATTTATGGAGCTTCTGGGAGAATATATATATCACATCCTATCTCCTCACTTCTTTATAAGAATATAAAAAATGGTAAATATATGAATACAATGACTTCCATTGAAAATATCTAATACACCATGGAATATATTTATAAAAAACATGATATTTGAAACATTCATTATCAGTATAAACAGGGGGCCGCCATTCACCCTAGAACAACCCTAGGAAAATTCTCTCCTATTTTTAGATACCATGGTCAGCTGGCAGTCCCTATACACTTGATTTCGTCTTATATAGAAAACCCATACTATATCCTCCCCCCAAACAACTCATTATTGGAGTTTTTCATGCGCAAATGCCATACACCTACAAAAATAGCTTAACCTATCTTTCATTATTCATTTATTATTTTCGATTGTGTAATTGATTAGAACTTCTTCAAGCACATAAAAACAGAGATTTTCAAAATTTCACCTTTTTTTCCATCCTTCAAAATGAGTTAATTCTATATCTCCATCTTATATATCATTTTCATTACAAAAGGCCTTAAGGAAAGCAAAAAAAGATTTTACTCAATAAAATAAATAAATTCACCCCTCCCCCAAATCGTTTTGCCTGTCCAAGCCTTACAACAGGACCATTTAATAAAAGCATAGCTTACCAACGATGATATAATTCTATTACCTACATATATCCAATACCTATACCCTTAAAAAAAAATGTGAGCTCATGTACCCTCAAAAATAAAGAATGGAAGAAGATATCGGATTGCGTATACACTGTCCCTTGTAAAAGAGTGTGAATTGCGATATTTGGGTAGAAACAGAAATTACTTGTCAAAGTAGGTTATAAAAAAGAGTAAGTAGATGAGAGAGAAGAGATAGATCAGAGCACAATTGTCATAGGATTAGGAGGAGTGACAAAGACGAGATGAACTCGGAGCTACGTATAATCTCAATATGAAGCAATTATAGTACCTCTTTGCCAATAGAACTAAAATATAATTCAAGCTTTAAGTCTAATACTCAGGATAGCGAGGTATATCATAAGAAACAAATCGATGTCATCTTTCTGTTGCATAAGAACTGGTAACAATTTCAATCCACATTAGATAAAAAAGCAAAATAGATTCCATACAACTAAATATCATAATGACCGTAAAGCATTAATCTACAAAAATAAAAAAAAAAAAAAAAAAAAAAAAAAAAAAAAATAGAGCAAACCACAACAAACAAAAATGAGCGAAAAAAAAATTTTTAGATCTTATTATCGTGCCTCTCAAAATATCCTTGCGATCGGACGTCCCTGCCCTGAAGAGTCCTCGTACCATAGAGACGAAAGAACTCGCACGAAAATGTTTATTATGCTAAATAGAGAGTTAAAGTGTTCGAAGTTTAGAATTAGTTAATACAATTTGAAAATCGATTTAATGATAACGTGATACATTATTTAATGCTTATATATATATAAATATGAGTAACGGCAGTTTAGGGTCTAACATTTGAATATATTCATACTCTATATATAATATACTATAATATACTATATATAGTATATATAATTATATATTATATATACCTATACTTATATAATATTATATATATACGTAATAACTATAATATATAAATATATTGATATTATATAATACCCTCTTCTTAATTTCTTCTTCTTTTCTTATTGGTGAAGTTTTTAGGTATTTAGAAATAAAGTAAAATTTATTGAAGATGGGAAACAACACTAAGAGTTTATTTATTCCTATTTTCATCAAGGTTGGTAAAGCTCGATAATTTTTTAATTCTTTTCTTGTTTACTTTTTTATTTATATTTTATTTTTTTAAAGACAATTTCAAATATTAATCTATTAACTGTAACTAATCTAATATCACACAGCAAAACCAACCTAACTTAGTCTCTACATCATAACACATTATAGTTATAATACATGTTCGTTATGGTATAATTACATTACATGTGAAAAAAAATATGAGAATTAAATATTGTCAACCAGTGTGTGATAAATTTAATAACTACTTGCGGAGTAACAGACAATCATTAATTTTTAAAACTGGAAATTTTCTATTGTACCGATTGAAAGGAATATTAATGGTTGATTCTGCTCTTCTAATGTATAACGTTATGATTAAAGTTGTTTTAGATTAGTTGTTATGGCTTTAGAATGTGTTAATGAGCTAGGTTTACAGAGCTAGCTGTTTATGTCGTTCTTTAGGCATATTCAGCGTATTAAAGGTTAGGTTAAGATTAGGTTTAGGTTAATGGTTAGGTTAAAACTTTAGTGTTAGGAGTATAATGGTTAAAGCTAAATTAGGTAGGTGTCAATGGGATAACATAGATTAGATTTTATGGGTAATTTAGGAGTTATCATTAAACAATAAGAATTAAGAAAGTTAAAGCATTTTTGTTATAAAATATATTTTAATTTAGTTTCAGCAGGTTTGTGCTAAATTAATTTTCGCAATATGCATGTGATAATCAAACATAATACGTCTGGAAATTCTATCGATGTGAGTGTGTTTGATCTTACACTATACAATAATAAAAGCAAAAAGGAATGAACAGAAAGAGTGAATAATTGATATAATATATATTCATGCGCAGTAAATAGTGCCGTAACAGAAAATTTAAGGAAAAATCTATTTGCACAAGAATAGTAAAGATATTGCTCGCAATTAAATATATATATATATATATATAAATAAAATATGGTACTGAGTAAAATATTTAAATTTACTTACAGTGTAATTTATAATGTAAATATTAAAAATTATATTAAATTAGCATATTTTTGAAAAATAATTATAAATTTATGAGGTATTGTTAAAAAATAATGGTTTATACTAATAAAATATAAAAAAAGAAAAATATATATAAAAAAAAAGAAGAAGGTAAGAATGTAACATGCCATTCCTGGGTTGAGGACCACCAGCAATGGTTGCGCGTGAGGAAAATAAAGCCTCGTGAGTGCTATGAGCTTTTAGAGATTTGAGTTGTCCATCCCTTCCGGCGAACCTAATAAGTTGAGATTCCAAAGAACAATTATACAAGCAAGCCGAGTCTCCCGTCAAGCACATCACCTAGGTATGTCTCATGGCACCTGTCAGCTACATAATCTCAGGGTCTTCTATATGTTTACATCTTTATATACTATTGCGTGTTATGTATGGCAATATTCTAACAATCTATGATTGCCGGTATATCTATATATACTATATTAGAAGCACTTAATGAGAATTGAGCTATATCATAATACAATTTATTATATATATATATAATATATATAATATATATAAGACAAAATAAATTTAATACTTATACCGTATTATCGTGCTCTCTCGTAAAAAGTATTATATATCTCTATTTTATGAAATATACCTTATTATAACTGTTTATTATAGATTATTAATATTTTATATTATTTAATTACTAATATATCAGAACGACATGTAATGCCGTGACATTTATCAATCTGTCGAACTTCCATTAAATATAGTGCCCTAACTTAACAAATTGTATAATCAGGAATGATTTTTCACCAAATACCAAAATTTTTTATAAAATTTACATAACAAGGTTGTAAAAATTTAACCTAAAATTTGATAATGCATTTCTAAGAGAGGTAAAAACGTTTAAGGATGTTTAATTAATTACATGCAGATGCCATATGATCTTTATATATCATGTTACTGTATATATATATGTATCCATACCTATAAAAGGGAGGACATTAATAATATAATTAAATGTGTAGAATAATAATATATAATATATATTCGAGTATATATTTCTATTAAAATAATAATAGTCAAAGTCTCACTAATATATATATATTATCACATATATATATAAATTTTAGGTTATTAGAACTATAATGAATATAACTATTTATTGTAATAGCTACCGGAGTATATATAGTATATATATATATCATATAACAATATATATATAATATATTATATCATATAAAGCGTATATCATAAACTAATATATGAGATTGATGATAGGATATTAATCTGATAGTTAGATTCTTATTTCATCTACTATATATGGATTATTTTATCATATTATCGATTATTATATAGAAATCTAAGTGTGAATAAAAAGACATTATATAAGTGAATTACTATACTACCCTATGTACATTATATAATATCCAGTACATGTTATATACTTGTGACGATAAATAGTTAAATATAAATTTTATATACTCAAGTATATATAAAGTATATACGTAGAATATTGATTTTAGTAAATTAGGTATATATAGGGGTTTTTATTGGTTTAATATGAAGAGTAAGGAACCTAAAAAGACTAGTATTAATATAAATTAGTAATACCTTATTTTATGATTATGCACAGCCTACTTCGTTCTCTATTTAGTACTAACAGAATTAATAGAGAACATTACTGTAACATAATATTATCACCTAATATAAACCTATATCTATATACTTATATAGATATAATATATCCTGATAAGTATTTCCACTATTAATAATTCATTAAATCCTGAGCGTAGTCGTTTTTAATCGGGAAGTAAATGCGAACAAGAAAATTTGTGCCACACTCACAACTACTATTATAGAATAAATACTTACTTTAAGCTATATCTATATTATAAAATGACTTCCACTTAGTCATTACAGTCATAAATATATTACCATTTAGATATTTGATAGGTTATAATCAAATTTGTTTTCACTATGGTTATAACTAATGAATATTATATTAGTTATATAGTATCATTACTACTATACGAGAAATAGAAAGAATTGAGGAAATGAGTGGGTAATTAGATGTATATTATTAGAGAATAGTAGAGAGTATATCAATGTAAGTTATAATAGTAGTAGAGCATATCTCATAAGTTATTATATATAAAAAGTTAAATTCAATATATATAAAAACTTATATAAACTGAGTATAGCCTACCTAATCATCACTATGAGTAGTATTAATATAAAGTTGTGAATTAAATATATAAATAGTGGAGAAGATGTACAACTGTACACTAATTATATATAAATATATATTAATTAATATTATATATATATATATATATAATTAATATATATATAATATATATATAATATATATATATATATTAATATAATATATATATAATATATATATATATTATATTTAATATATATATATATATATTAAATATAATTATATATATATATATAGTAAATATATAAAAGGAGTAGATTATTGAAATAATATATAGTGTTAATATAATATACTCATAGCTGTAATATATAAATGATATAAAGAAAACGATATTATTCAATTCTGAGTCTAAAGTAATTTATTATATTATATAATACTTATACTTATTAAGAAGAGCAGATTTATGGATAATAGTATTGTTTAATATTGGAATAAGCTAATGAAAATGAGTTAATATAGATATATAAATCGTAATCAAATAGTAAACATGATATATTATCTTATAGAGAATAACAAGTAGCATTTACTTATCATAGTATATATATATAGAATAACCGTTACATCTGTATTAACCTAGGATCAGCTACGTTTTATTATTATAGTAGAATACTATATATATATAGTATTGTAATGAACTAATATTAATATATAATAATAGGCATAGAGTTAGGAGAAATAATAGAACCCTACATAATGAGGAAAATATACTATGATAGTAAATACGTTAAAAGCCTACCTCACTGAGTATAAAGTGGAAAAATAAAGTGGAGATGCAACTGTCCATGTAAAAGGAGTAGATTTGAAATAGTGTTACAATGAAGATCCAAGTCATCGTAAAGTTATTAATACTTTAGAAGAGCAGATTTGAAGTTTGTTAATGGAAAGCACGAATGAGTTATAGATAAATCAGATTCAGAACAGAATTGTCAGAGAAACAAGACATTACTCAATCGATACCTATTTAATAAGGGACGATTTTGAGATACAAGTTGAAGACATTATAACTCAGAGTAGAGTAAGAAACCCAAAGGAAGGAAGCATGAGAACCTTGGATGCGTGTCGTGTCATATATAAAATAACTTACTTGAACATTTCAAACTTAACCAGACTAGAAAGACCTTTCATAGTTGCTAAGGGTAGAATATCAAAGATTTGAAAATCAGCTGACATCAATTGACTAAATCCATACTAAAGACGGAAAGAAAGAGAATGGTATCCAGATAAACTAAGAAAGAGTAGTTCAGTGTAATTCAAAGATCTTAAAAATAAATAGAGGTGAGAACTAAAGAGTGATAGTTTGATGGCTCAGAACAGCTAATATTCTTTGAAACCAACTCAATGTCGAGGAAATGTGTAAGTTAGTATTAAAAGCGAACATGTGCCTACTCAGAAGCAAACTCCCTCAAAGTACGGGTTGGAGTGCTGTCTGAGTCGCTTACCCTTCTTAATTACAAAGATGATAACATTGCATATGCCCTATTACATAAATCTAGAGTGAAGACATATGAACCTAAGGGTAGAAATGGTAGGAAGAGGCATACCAAAATGGATCGGAATGACATTAGTAGAAATAAAAGTTTTTAGGAGTATGAGCTACAGACTTCGTTGAAGTTGGATTGAAGATGTTCATAATATCAGCGATAAGGACTCAAACAATTTTGACGTACGTCGAATCGTTCTTAGTATCAAAACTGAGCATAGCCCGATTAAAACGATTAGATCGATTAAATTATCAGAAAATACTTTGGGTAAGATGGAGCTATAAGAGTAAAACCATTATTATCTATAGTTATGAGGTTATGGTTAGAGCTAGCGATGAATCACTGGTCAAGAGTTTTAAGACATGGCTAGAATGACTCATTCTATGCAAGAGTTCTCTAAGACTACTAAAATATTTGGCATCTTTCAAAAACTAATTATCATAAGGATAGCTCAACCACTCTCTGTGGTATACATTAATTAAAATCTCTAAACTATTGCTAAGAATATTTAGCGGCTTGATTTACCTCTCTAGCGAATTAGCATTAGGGGAAGTCAATCACTCACTGTTGCTTGCACTAAAATTATTAAAATATTGCATTAGTACTACCTTTTTTTCACAGAAACTTTTTAATTGTTTCTCTTTTAAATAATTTTGAAATTTTTACTAGAATTGATTTTCAAAACCTGGTTATAAGTGATAGTTTCAAAAAATATTTTTCCTGATTTGGGACTATGTAGAAATATTTGTTTCGTATGAAAACCAGTCAAGGCAAAATTCTGATCAAAATTGGGGAAAATATAAAACTACAGAAATTTCTCCCAAAATTAAATTAACACTAAATTAAAATTAAATTAAAAAGTCTGTTAAAGGCTCTTTTGTATTGAGAAATGCAAATATTTGAAGCGTTTCATCAGGAAAAGCTGCAATATTTAAAAAAATACCTCATTACTTAACTCAAGATCTTTAATCCTAAATATTCGTCTAAGTAATTTGGAACTCTTCCTTTAAGGAAGAATGATAAAAGTGGTTTTCTGAAATATGTTCCTTTATTCAGTATTTTCAAATGAAAAAAAAGTCAAATGTTAAAGTACAGATACCGAAGTCATATAATAAGCGAATTAATTACAGAAGCTGGTATATATCAGCATATACCAATCTCTTAAATGTGTAGACGGTTTTGATAAAACGAATAAAATATAAAATTGAGCGTGCGACATAAGAGTGAAAAAGCTGTAATGCTATGAAAGAGGAAAAAATCAAGAAAGAAAGAACAAACTTTGGTGATGTAAGAATATGTGGTTTTTGTATAGGTCGATATAGATCATTTGCAAGTTTAACTGTGCCAATTAGAAGGCAGTTAAAGTGATGAGTAAACTGTAGGTGTTGAGAGTGGTTATATCAGTGAATGATACAACCTGGTTAGATATGCGAAAGCATCACATGGGAGTTAGAGTATAGACTGGAGAGGCAACCCAGAGATTTTGGGAAACGGGAATCAGCTATTCTTACAATAGTGAAGAGGTGTAGATTGGAAGAGAAGAGAAAAATGGATAATATGTAGAATACCAACGACACCAGTGTGAAAAATGATTGTCAGAAGAATGTATTCGGCAGAGTGAGCAAGTGGACGTAAGGTGTTCAGTGAATCAGGGCAGGTGTGAACGATACGGGTTTAGAGAATGATGTAAATATATATACCTATGAGATGTGGAGTGAGTGCACATGTAGAAATTAATTAGTTGGATCAGTTGTGTTACAGGCAGAAAAAAGAACTGAAAATAACGCTTATGTAGGGAATAAACAGAATATAGCTTGATAACAGATCGTATATGTCGAAACATAGGTCGGCAGACCGACCCATTGTAGATATGGAGCGATAGAGGGAACCTTAAACCAATGCCATGGATGCTAGCATGCCAAATCCGCACGGACACAGATACTACCAACTAACCATGGTGTTTTTAATTACTTGAAAAAGTTTAGTGTATATTGGCGATGGATATAATAAGGTATAGTCTATGTAATTATAACCAATAGAAAAAACTATATGCATCTATTAGTAATTAAGAAAATTATGTTTACCCACTGTAGTGGTGGTTAGGAGTAACAAGATTTTTAAAATAAAGAAATAATAGAGAAAGTGCTAATACCGAAGTTACATTTACAATATTCAGGACACCAAGGTAAGGACGAATTATGGGAATATTTAGTCAAGATGCATATCTAGTAGGGAATTACGAATCAGTGAAGAGTAGCATGAAAAGTACAGATTGTGTGATTGTGGTTAGATCGTCCAGGCGTGGGGTTTTTCCCCCTTGGCAAGTGATAATGTAATACAGTTTGCCGCGTTGGCATGTTAGTGCGTATAGTTAGGCATAGATTTTAGTTATGATTGATTTAGGGACAAGGTATTGTCAGGTTTTTGGGTTAAAAAAATAAAGCGAAGCTAGACGAAATTATAGAAAAAAATGTGGAATTGAGATCTCTTAGCGTATTTGGTGTATCTGAAAGGATCTTGAGTGACACAATGGTTTAAGAATTTCAAAAATGAAAGAAATGAAATACCCTTGTGAGAAAGATTAGCTATGATTATGGCAACAACTTCACAGTGTTAGACAAAGTCCCTTAGAGTAGTAATATGGTCCATACTGAAAAATGGCTTGGCTTAATCTAAGAGAGTTCCCATTGAAAAATAAAGATGGGTGTTAAGTAGAAATGTGATTGAATGTCGGTCTTGTAGTGCTAATATAGATTAGTTTGGTAAGGTGATAGGGTCATTTCATCACGATATACACATTACTGTGATAGAGGTTAGAACTGTTTATTGTACCATAATAAACACAATTGTGTCACGTGATGAGGCAAAGTATGCAGGTGTTAATTTCAGTGAACATGATGTGTAAAAAATTTAAAGACAAATATTATGTTAAAATGGGGATAAAAGACAAGGAAAATTGCGATCTGCTAGCAGATATAAACAGATGAAGTGATAATGATAATATAGAGCTAACTGAAGCAAAGAAACGGAACATGGTCAGACGAATTGGGTGAATGTGCATGAGAGAAGTGATTATAAAGGATATAGATATACAGTGGAGAGGCAACAAAGGTGATAGGCAAAGACGATAGTAAACTGTTAAGCAGAGGGACGCCTAATGTGCATGTTAAGCAATAGTAAACATTATCTAGATTACCGATGTACTGCAGAAAAGGAGGCATAGTGATATAAAGGAAAGCAGTAGAAAGAAGATGAATGGGGAGATATAGTGATACAGAAGAATTTTGAATGTCTCAGTAAACATAGAATTAAATTAGCGAAAGAAAAATGGCGATTGATGGACAGGTAAACAACAGGATATTAGGACAAAGATTACGTTGATGGAGAACTAAGTAAAAAATAACAAGAATAGGAGAATGTATCCCGCTAACACCCACACACCACATGTGTCCAAATGTATAGCGACACAAGATAACGCCATGAGACAAGTGTCGTGGTCGAATGCCTAGATAGATCCTAGAGAGTTTGCCCTCCTGAATATAGGGCTATTTGCCCATGAAGTGTGAATCATTACATCTTTCAAAAAAAAAAAAAAAAAAAAAAAGAAAAAAAAGAAAAAAAATAATATAACTAACCCTAATACAGAATATATTTATATTAAGAAAGAGTCTGACAACTATATTTGATAGAAGGATCAGTGTTATCTTTACTAGTGATCAACGTACAACGCCATTTGAGGCGAATGAGTCAAAGGGATTTTACTCTCCATCCAGCCGGGGATCGAAATCTCGGAGCTCCGCGTCGCGAGTTACATGTAACCGGTCGCTCTAACACACACGACCAACCCACAAACTAACTCCAAAAAGAACCTTCTAAGAAGTATTGTTTTTTATTAGTTAGTGGTTTTATTAAATTTTATTATTGCCTATTAGAATAGGAGAGTTAAATTATTATTGAACCATTATAGTACTTTATGAAGGTGGTCTTCGGACCTTTGATAACTAACTTGTAGTTCGTAACACCGGATACAAGAATAATTTTATGCCTCGGCCGCTTAAAGCAGAAAGTAGGGGCACTTTTGTTTATATTTCTCACTTTTAAATGAAGCATATGGAAGTTATAATGTAATAATAATCATTATAAGTGGACTATTTATTTTATTGTCATCATTTCAATTAAAAGTTCAAGAGTTATTAGTCACTGCACGCAATTTTCTTAAGGTAAGTTGTTTTCACTTTGTATCATGAAATTTTATCAGTGTGGATGTGAAAGTGTTAAGTAAAGCTGGGAAGGCTAATAGTAAGAAATGGAGTGACAGTTATAATATACAAAAGGTGGCGAATAATGAGTGTAGTTGGATGTGGTTTTGGTGGTTTCATTAACTTTCCGAACGTGAAATGGTTTTTCATATCTGTGGACGTTAGAGCAAAAAGAAGCGCATCTTCCCTTTACCACCAGGCCGCAAAAATTGAGTTCTTTCAAGAAGGTAAATTGATATTATCAGCTACAGGAAGAAGGAGCGAACCCTTTCTTAGTGGATATAAGGGAAAAATTGACAGGATAAGTATGCATATGTAAGGCTATGACAGTTGGTTACAAGGGAGTTGAGATAAAGAGGAAGAGCGATTACATTACCGGAAAGCTCCGCACTTGGTTCAGGGAGGTTTTAAGAATGGTTCTTAGATGATTATGCAAAGAAGAGGGATGAAAGTGTAAATCATGGATGAAGTTATAATAGGTACGAAGGATAAGTTAGGAATAGGTTCAGAAAACGTTGTTTTAAGTATATTGGGGTTAATATCCATGAATATAGAAAAGGTGTGTGGTTAGAACAAGAAAAGTATATGGAAATTATAAGTGTATAGGATAAAAGAGATTTTTTTGGTGACAGAAATGGAGAGTAAGGAATTAACTTTGTATAGATCATTAGTGGGGCAAGTGAATTGGGTAAGTGGTTAGAAGAGACCAAATCTGTGTTATTCTGTGAGTGAAGTAGATTTTAAGGGGAAAGTGAAGAAATGAGAAAATTATATAATGATTATAAAAAGGGGAAGATATTAAATAATGGTATTTGGCTTGAGCATGCTTGAAGGTATAGAATTTGAAGTTAAAGTTATAGTGTGATGCATCTTGATGAGTATGGAGAAGGGAGTGATCAGTCTCGGGTAAGGCATATTGTGACTCCTAAGATGAAAAGGGAAAGAATATCCTAGCTTGCTTGGAAGCTCTATTGGTGTATAAAAGGAGTTGTCGAGATCTACGATTTGTAGTGAAGCTATTTGCGTTTGTAGAAGGGTCACAAACAGAATCATAAATTTGGAAAAATGTTGAAGAGGGCTGTTGGGGCGTGAGTGATTGCAAGAGTTAGAGGGTTGTTAAACTGACAGTAAGCACGAGGAATGCAATACTATCAGTGCATAAGTGTTGAAGTAGAGTTTAGAATAGAATTGCAGTGATCAGGCTGGAATATTGTATCAAGAGAAAAGAATTTACCGCAAGTTGATGGATGGATACGAATCATCATTAGGCGGATGTTTACAAAAGAAAGACGTGGAGTTAAAAGTATAGAAAGAATATTAGATAGGGAAAGAAAAGTGAATAAAGGTGAAGGATTGATTGTTCTTTTTATTTGTCAATTTGATGTGGCATGTTGTATCATGGGTAGGCATGGGGAAGAGAGAATATCAGATGCCTGCTCCTTCATTATAGTATATATATACTATATTATATATATATAATTATTTATACTATTGTAATATGAGTATATAATAATATAATAATAATATATATATCAACGTATATTATACAGTGTTAGTTGATATCAGCAGAGCGTATACCTGTGGGACTATATACTATAATATACATTTTCACATATATATATATACCGTATGTAGATATATAGTAGTTATATTTATTTGATATAATATATACTATACCGGTACCAAGTATAGTCAGTATGGTTCACACTCAAATATTGAATTTTGAATCCTGACCAAATCCACAAAGTTTCCCTACCAGCGATTTCTTTATTTTATTGTTGTTATAAATTCTATAAATTGCAATGAGTGCTGTCAAGTTACCCAGTTTCATAATAACAATTAAAATGAAACTCGTGCTAGGAATATGTTATCATCATCATGGATGATATCTAAAAAAAAAAATTTTTTTTTTTTAGTAAACCGGCTAGTACCTTCCCATAGCCGTCCAACTCCTTTTTATTTTTTTCCAAAAGTAAACAGTTATATTCAACAAATGGAAATTAGAATAAAAGCTACAATTAAGTTATAACCTAGGTGAAAACGTCATTGTGATACAAAATCTAATGGGCGAGATTGTAGGTTAATTCCTTCTCAAGCATCATGAATTTTGATTTAAAGCGTCCTTTCTTCTGTCAAGCTTTCAGTTTAAAATCTTCTCCTGCTTTTTGAATAAGATATGATATTGTTTTATTCAACCTTGTTATTCTCTTCTTCTTTTTGTTCCGTTTTGACTCTTTGAGATGTTTCCGACCCTCTGCTCGACTTTTTCAACTTTTTGATGATGCTGTTTATGAATACTTTCATGAGATCTTAAGCATTGTGCACTGTTATTTTGAAGAAATCAGCATGCTCTCTTTCAGATCTCCACTAAATATGCTTTTATTTACGTAAAACCTTCCTTCCACTGTTCATTTCCATGAAAAATATTCCACTCCTAATTATAATTGCACAATTCGCAAAAATTGCATCCAGGTACAATAAAGAAAAAACTGATCAAGTTCTAGAAGGAACAATCACCACTTCAATAAATTTTGACTCTTAATCAAGGGAGAATGGAGCTATCCTTGCAAAGTAGAGTGTGAGTTCTTTTGCTTCTCAGACATACAGAATCTGTGATTCGTTTTAGTTGATGTAGCAGATGCTCTAGCAATAAGGTCAATTTATCTTAGTTTCCTGTTCAGGCTGATGAAAATTAATTATCTCTAAGTGATGGCAACGAGAGAAAGAGCGACCGGACCAGCTTGTACTTCAGAGACATCTTCCTGTCATTTGATTAGCGAAATGCCTGGGCCTTGCAAATTGAATTTGATATTACTGTCATCGTAGATAATAACATGGTTAATAACGTTCGCTGCTAGGCACGCTAGATCTAAAAATTAAGTAGCATTTGATATCGAGATCACATAGATGGTATAATACCATCGTATTAGTTGAATTTGAAGGACGGCCTTCCAGATAAATGCCTGGGAGGAACATGAAAAATATAAGCTTTTTTTAGGTGGTTCGAAAACATCTAAAATGAAAATGATTTTAGTGTGTTCTTTAAATTAAATTCGAACTTCTCCTTTGGTACTTAGAATGTAAGCCTCATCCATGGCAGCCTTATTAATATAAATATCAGTTGACCTATCACGAGTAAATTGAACAGAAAATTTTATGTATAACTCCGTATATGGATCATATAGATATACATACTTAGGATTGAGCGTGATATCATCAATGATCACAAATGTCACGATTTTAACAATTTCTGTATTCAATTGCAACATTCATAGTATTCACACGAGTTTAAAAAATAATTATAGTGAACTAAATAAGTATACAATAATTTAGATGAGCCTATAATAATCATTATAAGCTTATCGGTATCAGACACTCATAATTACACTAATAAAAAATATATGAAATGAATCCAAGCATACCTAAAAGATTCTATTTTATTCTAACATAAATGGTCTGTTACCACTAAAATTGGGCTTCCTGGAAAATAGAGCAAGTATTTTACATAACTTCAAATACAAAGTAGACTAAAGAACATAAAGATTAAATAATAATTATAAAGAAGATAAAATTTTTCCAGTTCACATATAATAAAATAAAAAAACATACTAAATAATTTAGAAATTTATGATATTGAGATAAATAAATTATCATATATGATGCTTAATGACATTTACGGTAGTTCTTATATTAAAAAAAACAAATTAGTATTGACCATGTTTGTGTCAAGAAAATAAATAATTTCATAAAATAATAGAGTCTAATCCAGTCTAGGCTTTGCAGTAAAAGATTGAGTCAGTGTCTTAATAGAAAGGCTTTGACATTACTATAGCTTTCACACCTTAAAAATAATAATTCATTTTAATACTTGATTCTGGTGAATCTGAATTATAAATAAAGTAGAAAAGTTAAACAAAATAGAAAGAAATGGGGACCATTATAAATAATCGCCATACGATCCATAAAAACAACAAATATACATTTCATCAATTTGAAGAATCTCAGAATCCTAGTGATTACGTTACTTGATGTATTTCATACAAGGTTTTGTAAAAATCAATTTATTAGAATGGGTCCTATTTATAATAATAATAATAAAGGTTAAAAGACTGTTCAGAACCTTATAAATATAACAATTAGATTTAATATTCATTAATGTTCAAACTTCTTCTTTGTATCCCTAATTAATTAATAGTTTCTTCTTTGAATAAAACTATGTACAGAGTGTCAACCACACTTAGTAAAATTATTCAATAATTTAAAGCTTAATGGACATAGAAAAAACCACTTTGTTCGCAATTGGACTAAATGCCATATGCCTCATATATAAAGTTGCAATATCATTTAAGCACTAGTCAGCAAGAATTTTTAGAAACATTCCATATTAAAATACCAAAAAAAAAAGAACTATTTCCTGAAATATAATTTTTTAAATGGAGTCTATATCTTTCATCACAAATTTTGGCAATTCCTGAATTTTAATAAAAATCAATTTTGTTGCTAAAAATCTTAAACTGACATATAAATAAAGAATTACATTAAAATGAAATTGCGGTTATATAATCTCCTAGGCTATCTAAGAAATGGAGTTTTATATCCAATAGATACTCAGTAGTTAAGAAAACATAAAAACTGCATAAAATGTAAACTGATGTATGGCAGAATCATAAAAATTAATCAGAACCATTACAAAGATTATACAGATGAAATCCTCTCAATTTCCATTTAGAAAAATTTTATTGACCACATTGGACCCTTTAATATAAAAAGTAATAAATATAAATAAGAGAAGGTTTACATATTAATTATAACTTTCACATATACCAGAGCTGTAAACCTTATTCATGTAATAAAATGTGAGATTAAGTGTTATTTCTGCTTTTTTGCAAGTTCAGTGTGTTTGTTTGACTTTGGATTTCCACAACTTATAGTTAGTGATCAGGGCATCTCTCATAAGCTCAGTGCAAATTATTAAAAATTTATTCCTCTAATGACATATGGATGTAACCAAGTATTTTAACAGCTCCATAACAATAAAGTGTCTTAGAGCTTTTCAACCCTACCCTGGTAAAAGGCTAGGTTTTTCTAGGAGGTTTGAGTTGAATCTTTAGGTCAAACAAGTGAAAATATTATATGATAGTGCGTAAGGAAAAAATATATTAGAACATATATGAGTTTTTTTCTTTTTAGTAAAGAACAACTACATTATGTAATAAATAAAAGCCCAGTACAATAATCATATTTAAGAAACCCTGAGGGTGATCCAAAGTATCCAGTTGGCAAATCACACAGAGATATTACTGAAGGAATGGTTCCAGCCATGGGTTGTATTCTTCTCATTTATTCAACATGTGCAGATCATTCGATGATCCGATTCGGTCTCCTTCTGATGATGACGCAGGTCAGTTATATTTGACTTTTCAAAAATAACGAAAAGTTAAATCTAGTTTGAATGATTTGTACTATGGTGAATTCTTAGCAAACTTACAATATTCTTGCCGACTAACTCCAGATAAATAGAAAAAAAAACACATCACTTCGAACTGGGAATGGAGATATTATATCATTTAACAGAAAAATTTCTGTCAACCATGACATTTACAGATATAGACACAGTACAAGATATATAAAATAATCAGTTTTAGGAGAAACTGCAAACCATACATTTACAGTACTATGACAAAATGTACAAGATATAAAAATAATAGGGTACGGAGATGACTGTTTTGTATAAAATTACAACCTAACAAGTAAACAACAACCCGACACACATTTCAGAACAATCCTACTAGAAATTAAAATAATACATAAACTGGAGTAAAATTATCAGAAACCAGTTGCCACCCTAAATATAGTTCTAATAATAGCGGATACTGATAGGAGGAACAAAAAGGAGAGCTGCCGAGTCAATGTAGAGGAGCTACAGATAAAAGCTCACTAGAGCAGGTGCACTATACAATCGCAACTAAAAATCAAATGGGATAACTGCTTGTGTCTTCTGGAACGAGACACATTGATTATGTTATTAAAAGTAACAGATGTAGAGGTAAATTTGTTATCAACTTTAACCTTGGTGCCATAACTGTTTCAAAATTAAATTCATTTAGAATTGTAATTTGGACCTCACTCCCGAGTGTTAAAAATATCATTGTGATAATAGATATAATGTCCTATAAAATATATATATATATATTACTAATATTATATATTAATATAGTTATATTATATATAGTATATATGTTAGTATATATATTAATAATAATATATATATCAGATATATAGTATATAGTATATATATAATATATTATATATATATTTCTTTGTCCTTATTTTTATTCAAGTGGCCATAGGTTAAAATATAGATATATAAATGGAATCCCCTTCCTTAAAAGAGAAAAATAAAAGTAAAATTAAATTACATTTAAAAAAAAAAATTAAAAATGCAGACCATGAGCTCTTAGCTAAAATGCACTCTAATAAAACTAAGGATTTGCCATGAGTGTTCAGGAATTCCATTTGTTTATTACTGTACTTTATTTTGATTCGACTTGGCAAGCTAGGCCTATACTGCTCTTCGACAACTATTAGCAGAGAAGGCAAGTCTCATACACCTCAATAACATATCTTTGGAGCCAGAACTATGTTTCTGGTTCGTGAAATTGGTCAATATAAAAATAATAATACTTATAGAAAGATTTAAAAATCAAACATAATATTTTAAATGGCCAAAGAATAATAAAAAAAAAATTATTATAAATAACTAATACTTTTTTTCTCTATTATAATATAACTGATCATAAGTGTCCTACGGGCTACCATACTAGACCTGAAGAAAACAAGAGGCTGAACATTTTGGATGAGGAAAGCATAGTTAAAAAGGAAACTGTCAATTTTCGAAATTAGGGGTAAGCATCATTATCCTAAGCTCAATTCTTCTTAGCTGATCGTTTTATTTTAGTTTTACCCCCAACCATACTATGATATGGTCAGAAATGATGTGAGAATCTTACCTAAATCTTATTAAAACTTAATTGTTCTCTCTGTGTTTCTCTTAAATTTACAATTATTCAATCAAGATTAAAAAGTGCAATTTTTAGATTTTTGATATGCAATAATAATAATAATAATCTAATATATAAGTATATAATAAATAATAATAATAATAATTAATAGATATGGGAGCTTATAGATGCCCATACTTTACAAGATTGGGTGTGCTAGCTCTGCTCAAAATCACTGATACGTCAACTGTTATGGTATGTGTTGTAATCACAGAAGAGGATAAGAGACATCATCTATTTTAAAGGGACCCTTTCCCCATTTACATATGCACTAATCCTATGAATGTAACAGTAAATTTTCCTATACTATTAATAGTTTGAAGGTTTTTTTTACGTAAGAGAATTTTTAAAATGCAACTATCTTTGAAAAAATCCCTCTTTAATTCTTTTTCTTCATTCTTATTTGAATTTTTCTGTGAAACTCTTTGAAGGAAAGTTTTTTAGTCTGAAATCAGTTTAATACTTTTTACAATGCACGCAAATTGCCTTTAGTCATGTAAAGTCTTAATGGCAAAAGCTTAGTTTTTGCAGCAGAGTTCATTTTTACTGACTTATAGAAATCTTTCACATAATATTGAGTTAGCTGAAACACTTGTAAAATCTGTGAACAGGAATGGACCTAAGGATATCTTGCACGTTTGGAACTTTCGGTAAAAAAGTGGTTCAACCATTCTAAGGGAAAAGCATTTTTAAAAAGGACAGTTGTTGCAATTTTAGAAGATACATCGTGCTGTTGGTTTGAATCAGAAACATATTTGTAATGGTTTGGGTACGAGAGATTTTCGGCTGTCAATAAATTTATCTTTTATAGATATCATAAACACCTAAAACTTCGCCAATAGAACGCCACATTTCAGTTTTGGGGAGCTATCACGTATTTAAGAAAGGAAAAAAAGATTTTGCAGTTAGCTGTAATGATCTCAGCCTTAGAACTGGTGAATTCATTGAAAATGTTAATAAACAATCTTCGCAATAAAAGCTATCCCACTTCCACTGTGCTGTCTGTTAACCCAGTTTTTAATGCTTGCCATTGAATAACTATGTTAGGTCCACAAACACCAATATTTAATCTATCGATGTTTTCCATTCTCGATTTTCTTTACATCTCTTACCTTTTCATCCAATTTTTTAATAAAACTCAAATGTACATTGGACGTGTCTTTTGAAACTTGAGAATGTTCTTACTGCGTAGTGAATGGTTAATTTTTATTTTGAATAAAATATGGGCTTCCTGTGACGGAATTACTAAATTTATAAAACACTAATGAATAATAAGCGAAAATTAACAAGGTTAACATGAAATATGGAAAAAATAACAACTGATAAATGGAAAGGTTATCAACTTTGAATGCTTGTTACTTCATACAGATTCCATCAAAGAAACAACGAAGATCCCATCAACACTGACCTATATCAGTTCTTTTATTTTCATTAGAATGATTAAGGGAGCAAGTCTGGTTAATCACATATTTACATTGCATCTGCACCATTTTAAAATTTGAAGCTACTGAACTATCTGGAAACATTAATTTAAATGTTTCTCCTATTTCTCCTATGTCGGAGTTAAAGACATTTTATCGTCACTAAACCTTAATGCCCACATATTTTTCAGATCTTGGCTAACATAATCTTATTATATGCATTAAGGGACGAAACTGATTGATAAATCTGGGTTTTAGGTTGGTTATTCAATATGGACACTCAGGGTCATTACAAATGTTTTTATGTTATCTCAACAGGTGAGGACGTTAGGCTGTCAAAGGAATAGAAAGTTGAGAGTGTTTTGACAGAAGGGAGTGTACAAGCAGTTTCATTTTTTAAAGAGTTGAATTTTACAGAGTTGCTTTGTAGGAAATCCCCATCCAGATCGGCATAGATAGAATCGGAAGATGAAGTCCAGAAGCAACTCGTAGATGCAAAAGTAGGAACAGATTTGAAAATTGAGTAGAAGAATGGAGAGTATGATATATATATACTATAATAATATATGCCTAATCTATATATATATATAGTATAATATATATAAGTATAATTATATATATATATTATATATATTAATTAGTAATAATAAAATAATAGTATAATAGATAGTATATAAATTATATAATATATATATATATAAATTTAATATATATATATATATATATATAATATATATATATAAAGTGATGGGACATTACTGAAATTTTGCCGATCGACGATTGATAGTAAATTTTGGACTGGATTAGACGATGCTCGATGATAGAGTAAAAATTTATTGAAAACATATATTTAAAATTATTTTTTATTTTCTCTCTCTCTCTTCTCTCTCTCTCTCATAATAAGTTAATATAATTTATTATATAATATATATCATATATATATATGATATATATAAATATATATATGAAATATATAAAATATATTTGTATATATAAATCATAGTAATATAATACTATGCAATATAAAATTTTCGAATTGTTGAGTTCTAAATATATCACACAAATTATACATTAACCTCTAATTTTAATAATAATAATATTAGATTTATATAATAATATATAATAATAATAATATTACTTATATCTTAAAAAAACAGATTCAATTTTTATCATTCTTTATTCTAAGCTCAGAATTATCATGTTATTCATAAAATAATATAATAAATAATAATAAATAAGTAATAATAATAATCAATAATTAATGATAATTAAAAGTACTTATTAATGGAAATGAGGAGACATTGTTGGTGTCCGTAACGACATTTTCTTAGGTCAGTGGTTTGCTTTCTTTCATCAATGTATGAAAATAGTTAGATCCAGGGACTTAAATGTAGTTTCCAAGTTGCCAGATATAGCAAAAATATTGGCTACCTCAATAACGAATAGTGATGGATGTATAAATATTTCAAAGATAATTAAGATGGGAGCTGTAATCGATGATGGGACTAGCAAGTTCATCCTTCCTTCTTCAACTAACTCTTTCTCTCCTCACTGATAAAACCGATACGGGTCGATCGGCTGTTCTCGTGACAATTCAGGCCTAGATGACAGGTGTCGTATCGGGGGTGTGGAAAGAAACTCGTTCTCCAATCACGTTCGCCAAGTTTTCATTCAGGCTAGAAATCGTTGCAGGGGATACTATTCGACGAGCAAGAGCGGATGCTTCCATCAAATAACGAAGAGTGCGCTAACTTCCTCTTGGTTCTCATCTACTGCAAATCTTTTCTGGTCTGTCTTGTCAAAAACATCTTCGAGCAACTTCTGTGAAATATCTCCTTTCCTGCTATGGTTCCTGTTTTTTTAATTCTCCAACTGAAAAGCCAATCTCTCGGCTTCCTAATGTTCCTACTCTAACGTCAGCCCTAGTCCTAGAACGATTCTGTGCATTCTTCTCTCCCTCCTTCCTTCCTCCAGGTGTCCTATTCTTTCGCCCTTGTGATTACATTTGATTTCGGGTGTCTGGGCCCCTAAAATCTTATGAAGGATAGGAAGACGTGGTGGCCAGATGGCACTCCTCCCTCAAGGTTATGGAGGGGAGTGTGCTTCCGGTGCCATCCCCTGCCCATCGTTCAATCTATACTCCCTATTGTCTAATACTAGCACTTCCTCAGTGTTGGAAGCTTGCACATGCCAGCCGATTCCGAAAAAGGATAGCCGCTCTAGCTTCTAACAATCTTCCATAGCCTCTCACTTGTAATTTCTATCTAACATTCTTGTGAAACCCGTCTCAACTCGCTTCTTTAGATTGATACGTGAAACTCATTCCTTCTCTTGTTCGATACCATACGGCCTCTAGCGCTCGAGGTCTTCTAGCGAAGTATTATCTTTCCTATTAACGCGATTTTATGGTTTTTCAAGCTCTTATGGAACTATTGGGGGAGGACTTGCGTGGTGGCGCTTGCATACATATCCAAAGATTATTGACACGAGGTATGGCACGCTTGTGTCACGTGCCCCAACTTCCCCCTCCTTTGGTTCTACCTTCTTTCTCTTGCTTACTTTATGTCTCTGCTTTCTTTCAATCTCTTAAATATGCGGGCTGATTCTGTCTGATTGGGCGACTTTATTCTTCTTTTTCCCTGTCAATATATCGCGTGTTTCCCTCACCGTGTTCTTTCTAATCTCATAGCTTTATTCGCTACTTTCATTAAATGATTCTCTCACTCTGCACAATCTATACTTCTATCCACCATATACAGATGTATCCGACCCTTCATTCTTTCAACTCATTAAAATGTTCTCCTTCTTTTACTCTAGAATTGCCTCTCGTCCTTATCTTTCCTCCGATTGGTTTCTCGCTGATCTGGATAGAATTCCGGATGGGGTCGTCTGAGAACCTTGTAAAATTCAATCTTTAAAAACTCCAACTTTTTGCAAGATCTCCTTCCTAAAACCGCATTATCTAACCTTCCTATCTTTCTTTCGACGGTTCTCATCGTCTCTCCTGTTGATAATATGATGAACATCCCTTGCCTTAACATAACAAGCAAAATGTCTTGAAACCCTCATGCACAACGTTCTAGGGCGCCCTCAAAGGAACTTGGGAGTGTCTGTTTAAGACTGCCGAGACTGTTTTTCCCTCTTTCTCAGTTGTCCATCTATACAAAGGGTCTCATCTCGCCTTGTAGGAGACTGCTGCTCATATCTGGGGTGGGAGGCTCTGTATTTTCACTCAGGCTTCGAGAATAGTCGGTCCGGTCGAAAGGCACAAAGAGCTTATATAAATCTGGTTGCCTGATTGGTGCTTTATCTTATTCTATAGGCAGCCCCAGCGCGCAAGTGCTCTGCTGGGAACTTATCATTTGCTCGTACCACCTACCTTTACGACGCCCACGGTAAGCACAGGAGTGCCTGTTAATCTGTGTTGAAGTAGTTCTGGTGTTGATATTGTATACGTCTAAGGCTAGTTCGCTTGGTGTCTGTTCTTCCTTCCCTTGCCACCTTATCTGTCTGGTGGAATTCTCTTCCACTCTTCTGCTGTCCTGGCTGTTATTAAATCTTCCTTCACTTAAAGCCTGCCTCCTGTGCTCATGCTGCGTAATTTGCGCTAAAGAGAAATTTGAGAGTGATATACCCGTCATTGAATATGGCTCTCGACTGTTGAATGTGTGGGTGGACAGACTGTAAAACTAAAAAAATCCTTAGGTGGTGCAGATCTGATGGCAATGAACTAAATAACCCTACTCACCGCCATCCAACACCGTCAGCTTTTAGAGTATCCCAGAGAAATCGCACTCTCTCTACATTATTATCCTCAATGCGAACGATATGTCGGCAACTCTACACATAATTTACTATTCACATACTTAAATTTCAGAACTTTTATTGTCATTGGTGCGGAACATTTTTAACATCTAACCATAGCCTTACCACAGTCGCTCATTCAGAATTGCAAATCGTTCTATCACCCTCTCATTTCTTTTAAACACCAACACAAAGCACATCACCACACACCCTTCATTTCACCGTTCCTTCCACTTTGTTTCAACGTCCATCAGTCTAGCAAATCAATTTGCCTTTTTAAATGCATGCATCACTCTCTTCCTCTTCTTCCTCAACATTGTTTATTTGCCTCGACATTCATGTGTCCATCCACGATTCATATCAATTTCGCCAAAAGATAGAAGGGCGCCGCTACGGCGATCCGCACCTTCTCTCTGAGCTAGTGCAGTAGCATTACCGGCAAAGCAAGATATATGTGTATAGTGGGTCACCAACCCAACTACGCACGCTCACTTATATGTACCGGAACTGAAATGCTTACCCAGATTTTGCACGCATTTTTGTATAAAACCTATCATGATTTTCAATCATATAGAAGTTAAATTGTTGTTTGTACAATAGCAATCTGGAATCAAGCCGTTGATGAGCCATCGTGGTTTTGGAATAGAACAGAAAAAATAGCGAATGGTTATTACATATAACTTGATCACACTCATTAGATGGATGTTTTATCGATTGAAAGAATTAGATTAATCTAAATTTTAGTTTGATGTCATTTCAGCAAATCCAAGACGGAACCGTACACACCGCCCCATCTTTGTTTGGTGTAAGACCAATTTTAGTGAAATATTTAGCCGAAAGGATATTTACCAAGTAATTAGAGGAAAACCTAAAGTGTATTTTATGAAACCTTATCCACTTGAAGGTATAAATCGATATAACCATAAAATACGATAAAATCTTTTCTTCTACCTCTCTAGGAAATTCTCCCTTTGTTAAATCTATGCAAATTAAATTATAAACATTTTCTTCAACATATTCAGAACACCGAAAAAGATATGACAACGATGTTTTCATCATCATGAATGGGTAGGAAAAATATTTATAAAAAAAATTTATCGAAAAAAATTGATTTTTCGTCATACTACGCGTAGCTCAACAATTACCAACATTTCTTCTTGCGTTCTTGCAAACGTTAAGCGAAAATCTATAATCTGTAAAAGCAAAGCTATAAAATCGCTCTTCTTTAACTCATGTGCAAGTAAGTTAAACATTGTTCTTTGTAACGTTGGGACGTTGTAGACTATATTCATACTAAACCGGAAAATGTAAATGGAAATTCTTACGTTGAAATAAACATAAACATCAGAAAAAGTTATTAATATTATAGTTATCATTTACTATTCCTTAAGATACTAAATTTGAAGTTTTATAGATTACTTGGTGCACATCCAAAGTATGAAATAAGATGACTAAGTATTTGGTGCTGTACCAGGGAATTGGCATCCGAGTTGCCTCCAGCATAAAACGAATTGTTTATTCTTATTACTTATGTATTGAGTTTATTATTCAAAGCATTAATTTCGCTACTACAAATATTTCATGTATTTAAAATTAAATTTAACATTTTATGATCAGCCACTGTTCACACAACACAATATCGACCATTATTGCTCCACAAAGAGTCGCTCATGCTAAATTGCAAAATCTTTCTAATCCCCTCGTACATTTCTTTAAACACCAACACAAAACACATTTCACATTAAAACTATTTTCAACGTTTCTTCCATTTTCCATAGCAGTACAGGAAGTCATTTTTGCCCCTTTCAAATGCATGGCCATTCAACCGTCTCTCCTCTCTCCTCAAAATTTATTCTCTGAACATTGCCACTGCATCGCATACGATCCATACATTATTTCGGACCGAAGATAGACGCCGCTTAACGGCGATCACGACCTTCTCACGAGGCAGCATTAGCATTCCTGGCAAATTTAGATAACGGGTAGTGGTCAGCCAACTCCAACTATCACTCATGCACTTTAAGTGCCCTTCCACACATAGCGCAGGACATGCACGATGTCGCAATGTTTTTCTCCTCGCACACAATAGGATATAAGGGATACGGGATGTCTGTAAGGAGTGTTGTCTAGAAAGTGGCTGTGGATATAAGCTATGTTGTATATGTATGTGATAAAAAGTATGTGTGTTCAAGATGTTGTCCTGGGAGATGATGTGCGATTATAAATCCGCAGAATGCAAGAAGGCGACGCATTAGGCACGGAATGTTCATATCCATTGGAATGGGTAATATATATATATATATATATATAATATTAATATATATATATAAACTATATATATTTAATATTATAATATATATTAATATACCTATATATAATATATATAGAATATATATAGTACGTAATATAATAATTCTCCTTCTCAGACTCTTTCTTCTATCCTTCCTCTTTGCCCAAAGACTGGGGGTAAGGTGCCGTGTCAGCTCGGAAAGAAGAGTTAGAAGATATAGGTGATCGAAAAAAGTCCGAAAAAGGAACGTCCCAGCTCTTACCGGCCTCTCTGTGAAAATCCGTTCTAATCACTAGTGGAAACTCATACAGACAGAAAATCACACCCTAGACGCTTCTATAGGACCGCGCGACGGACCCTCGAAGATGGTAAACTGTATATATATATATATATTTATTTATATATATATATATCTATATATATATATATAATATAATATAATAATATATATAATATATATATATATATTGAGTTTTATATTATTATCCAAAAATTCTTAATATTTGTTCATTAATTCGTCACAAGAGTAATCGGTTCAATCTGACAAAATAACGATTGGAAAAAAATATGCCGATTTTGCCGATGACGATGACGATTAATCGTCCCATCACTAATATTATATTATATATGTATATAATAATTAATATATATATAGTATATATTATAATTATATATCTATATATATAATATATATATATATATATGGGATTGCACCCGACTCACGGCGAGACCATAGTCCCGGCTTTAAAAGATGCATAAAATTTGAGACAAGTTGTGAAAATATAAAATAGTTACAGATCTTGAAAGTAATAATTGAGTCATTTAGACAATTTATTTAGAAGAACCGAGTTTCATACCAATAAAGTAACAAAAAATTGATTTTTACATATTTTTTTGTTGTATGTGATAATATAAGTCAAACTAATAACTATATGCTAAAACTTATAATTAATATATAATATTACATTTACTACATTGACTAAATTATTTTAATAACAACTTGAAAGGGTTTTGAACTATCCAAAACTGACTACGTCCCTAACACAAAATACCCTTTTGATATAATTTTAACTTATAAAATGCAATAACAGAAATAGGGTAATGTAAATTTGGTAAAAGAAGCGTTTTAGACACACTGCCTACTCATGAACCAAAAACTTTATGTGTAAAAAATTATGATATAATATAGTTTGTGATGTGGCCTCCAAATTTCCTATTTTTAACAATTGTCTATGGAGGAATAAATTTTTTGTTTCGGATAAAAAAAACATTTTATTTATACCTGTAGATTAATATACATAAAATACAACTTTATATAGAATTAGCCTGTAAAATATTTGATATAATAAATGTTAGTATTTCTATGGAGCATAAGGGGTAATTTATATTTATTTTATTAATATTATTTTATTATTATTAAGTTATGTATTTTATTTTATTATTATTTTCTTTGTCACGATTTGTATTGATTATTATAAATTTTTATTATTATTATTTTATTATTTTATTCATATTTATTTTAATTTATAGAATAATTATATGTAATCTAGGTATTCCGTAGGTTCCAACTTTACTTCCAATTCTAGAAAATTAAGATACACGAAAAAGCTGTCCATGTAGTTATGATTTTTTCCTTCTTGTGTGGGACTTAAAGAAGAGACACTAGCTCTGCCAAAGAAGCAATTTAATTGGACCATAATAATATTTATATTATAATATATCTGTTATAATATAAATCTTAATTATATAACTATTGTAATAATTAAGAATTAATGGCAAACAAATTTTTCGCTTAATATATATATATAAATAATATATATATATCATATATATATATTATATATATATATATATATAATTATAATATAATATAATATATATGTTTCGGGGAGAAGTACGCTGGGACCGAACACTCGTACCCGATCTGGAGGCTGGCCATCTCTCCATTATTCTCGTAGAGTCGATGATCGAAGAAGATTGAATAATTCGAAGGTCAGTATAGTAATAGTAGAAGTAGTATTAGTATTATCAGTGATGTTCGATTCGATGTGGTTATGAATGTCTAGTAAAGCACAGGCACCTACTTACACCATCAGGCGGGTGTTACGGAGGCAGGTTAGGCTATTTCCGTAATGGAGGGAGATTGTCTCCGGACTCTGTTGGCCTGCTTACTTGTGTGACTATTCAAGGAGGATTGTTAGAATTTTTCTTTATGATTTAAAAAACTCGCAATGTGGACACATTTCCTAACCAGTATTTAACCGCAAATAGAGGTTTACCTTAAACTATGATGTTTCCGGATCTTTCTAATGCATATTGAGTCTAGATTCAATATATTTTTCAGTGGAGTCTAATCAGATATTTTTAGCTAGTAAAGAATAAAAATAAATAACAGTTCAAATATAGAGATCTAAAAAATCTAAGATAGTAGACACAGCTCAGAAAAAAGTTTATGTTTCACCTTAATGTGTTCAAAATATATTCATTGGGAGCGTTTGTGATGATATAAAGAATTAAACAATCCACTCCCAACAAAACTATAATAAAGTTATATGAATTACTTTTCAATCTATTTCTAATTAGATATCAATTATATTTATACTTAAAATCCAATGTTTTATGATTATGTACATAAGTTTAGGATCA